>JAQHUG010000045.1:5113527-5132235 GCA_028555095.1 Dicrostonyx torquatus
AGTTCAAGCAGGATATAAGAAAAAGACTGTCAAATCTTGCCAAGACACGGTAAGACAGTTTTGAAAATTCTTCTGCCTCTGAAAATGGTCTGTCAGTTACTCCAGGCCTTAGCCAAAATTGGTTGCTCCAACAGTGCAAATGAGACTTTGGGTGATTGCCCAGGTAGCCAGTTGTCATTTGTTGCACATTTTGAAAGTGGCTTGATTGTACTTCCTGCTTACTCAAGTAATATTATTTCCTTTCTTGGGTCTTCGGAGGGGTTAAAGACTGGATAGTTGTAGTTACATTCCTCTCATGACTTGGCCAAGTTATTTATTATACAAGACTTAAACTTATTAGGATAGGATAATTATTGAAACATTTATTACATGTTTCTTGTTTGATATTATTTATGCTGGTTGTAATTCTAATTTTTATACCTAATATTTGTTCTTATTGTATATAACTTTGTGTTAGGCTTAGAATATTCTTATTGAAACAAAAGGGGGAAGTGCTGTAGGAATTCTTTCCCCCAGTAGCCTTTAATTTACCCATCTACTTGGGCATGGCCACTTATACTATATATGCCAATGTAAAGCATGCATTCATCCTCCTTTCTGGCTGCGGGATTTTGGTTGCTGTTCCCTGTTCTAGCAGAGGATTATGATCTGTGAGTTTAGCCTTAAATAAATAACCCTCTATTATACTCAATTCTGAGCTAGTGTGGGATTTCTTTTAAGTGTCCTTTTTCACAGTTGAGATCTGAAAGAAGACTTCGATGCAGTATGAGTGGGCGATGTGCAATAAATTGGAAATATAAATGCACAATTATGTAGCACTCTAGCCTTCTGCTAGGAAGGTTGTGAGAGTCAACTAAGATTATAAGTATAAAATAATTTTAACAAAGTAGACATCAGCTGAAGCACACTAAAATCTGGAAGTTATTAAGGCTACAACAATCTCTTCACCAATAATTCCTAGAAGGCACCAAATAAATTCAAGGCAGAAATGGTATAATCTTCTGGAGACATGGTTTGGTACTAGAAAAAAATAATCATGACTTAAATAATAATCCATTTACAAACCAGAAGGAGATTATAGTTCTCAAGTTAGTGTCTCACAAATTTAGCATTTATCACCACATGTGACACAGGCATTCAAGCATGCTCACACACATGCACTTGCAAGAATACACACAGGTTTGGTTCTTATTCCTTCTTTTTTTACCTCCTTTTTTTTTCTAATCAGAATGAAGTGCTTCTTTTCAGTCCCCAAGCTCTGAGATCTGGAATCTATGGTGTTTTCTTCTGCTAAGCACACTCTTTTTAAAAACAGACACATTAAATATGCATTTGCTATCGAGTCTCTAAATTGCTTAGGGACTGTTTCTTTGCAGAATAAATCATTTTCAATAGTACACTTAATATGAGGTAAGAATCTCTCCTACTCATCAGAGTATTCTTCTTTTCTTTGAGTCTTGATTTATCCTGGGGACTGTTCCCACTCTACTCTTTTGTTGTGCATTTTCATCCATTTTCATCAATACGTTTTGAGTCAGGATCTCAGGCAGCCCAGGCTGACCTTGAATTCGCCTTGTAACTAAGGTGTCCTTAAACTTCCGATCCTCTTGCTTCTATTTCCACAGTGCTAGGATTACAGGCATGCACCATCATGCCCAGTTTTATATGGTATTTGCAAGGTCCTCATGCATGCTAGGCAAGTACTCTATCAACTGGGCTATATCAACAGTCCTGTTATTTTTTCATTTAGATGAGTACATGACATTCTTTATAATTTGTTTGATTACAATTGAATGATATTTGTATTTCCATTGCATCCTATTTATTTTCACCTATAACTTCCTTTATCTCTAGTCACTGACACTAAACCATTCAGAAAAAAAAAAAACAAAGTAATGATATATTCTCAAATAACCCTAAGATATATTTATGCTCTATAGTCATAAATAATCTAAAACGTAATACTTTCACTGTGAATGCAAGAGTTTTACTTTTCATCTTCATGGCTATTCAGGCTTACTGTATTCTGCTCCTCTTTTTTTCTTCAGGCTGCAATCCAAGTTAACTAAGCAGCCTTCATCTTTAATTTTGCTGTTCTGTGTTATAAGAGCCTGGATCATATAGGCTTTTTGGAAATAACACATGCAACCCTCATCCACATTAGTTGATCAAAGAAATTACCTGTACAGGACTGACATCACCTAGGCAAAGAAGATGCATCCTCTTACAATAATCAGCAATAAATAAATAAATAAATAAATAAATATGAGAGAGCTGTGAAAGGGTCCAGGACAGGTAGTCTTCACCAAAGAGCAGGGTACACATTCTAGAAAGAAAATATGAAAAGGAACAGGAGGAAGGGGTGGTAGTCATGTCAGTAGTTGTAGGATAGAAAAAAATGTTCAGAGGTTAGGAGTTCTTGTTACTCTTTTAAATGATACAAGTTCAATTCCCAGCAGCTACAAGGGGGCTCACAACTATCTATAATATCAGTTTCAAGGGATCCAGTGCCTTCTTCTGACCTCTGTGACACACATAATAAATATATCTGCTTGCAGGCATAACATACATTCATACATATAAAATAAAAATTAGAAAGTATTTTAAGAGCTATGTGTTTTAGAGTGAGAATGTGAACTATGCCACATAGCTTATACTTATAACTTCTAATTTGATAACTTCTAATAACTACATCTGCTCCCAACATAGTAATAGTGAAGGAATATTAGACTACTGTCAAAATTAGAAAATGAATGTTTACTATGCAAAAGAGTTGTCAGTCAGTCCAGGGAGGCTCTCTTCTGGTGCCAGCAGGGCCAGACGATAGCCTGATGATTGTGGCCAGTAGGTAGACCAATCACCACCAGTTCAGCTACAATTAAATTACACCTAAAAGTGCATAAGGAAACACTGAGAACATTTAAAGTGTAGTAATTAATCAAGCCTGTGTGCTCTATGAAATATATGTTTCTGGGCCAACGGATCT
The DNA here is from genome assembly GCA_028555095.1 of Dicrostonyx torquatus. Classification (NCBI taxonomy): domain Eukaryota; kingdom Metazoa; phylum Chordata; class Mammalia; order Rodentia; family Cricetidae; genus Dicrostonyx; species Dicrostonyx torquatus. The sequence goes on from JAQHUG010000045.1 coordinate 5,116,514, forward strand.
GCCTAAAGACAGGAATATTCTCCAATAAATAAGTACAGAATATTTATCCAGAGAAGAGTTTTTGATAAGTCAGATTTTAATTAAGGGAATGTGGTCCAGTCCAGGCTAGTGAGTGTGTGTGTGTGTGTGTGTGTGTGTGTGTGTGTGTTACTACAATTATGGTTAAATATTATTGGGTAAAGAATTAACTGATATGACTAAAAAACTTCCAACAGATCAACTATCGTCAATAGAGCTCATAGAATTCATAATTGACCAATCACTTTCTGCTGCTACAATGATGGATTTAGTGTCCAGCATTCCCAAAGACAAGCTCCTCCTTCTCTAATACCCTCACCTAACAAAGTTGGATATGGAAAAACAAGCCACCAAACACAGTAGACTGAAATTCTAAACAAAATATTAATTCACGATAGGCTGCCAGTTTCTGTGACACTAAGAAGCCATGAAGGCTTATAAAAGATGAAATTTTTGGACCTTCAACAAAGCCTTGCTTTGATGAAGGCAAATATTCCACTTCTGCCTTTTTAAGCTCTTGCTCATGATGATATGATTATGGTTATTCCTTGGGAAGGAAGCCTAAAAGTCAATAAATCAACAGGTTCAACCTATTATTTTTTATCTAGCAAATAGTCATTGCACAAAAGACTAGGCATTTTATTGTTTGATGTACATTGACTATACTCACCTCCGTCCTCAGTGTTCAGTGTTTTCTTACTTCCCACACTGGTCCTCTTCCATTTCCTAAGTCACTCCTTTCTATTTTAATATCTTTTTAAAATCTATATTTCACATATGAGAAAAAACATGATAGTTGACATTCTGACATTCTGAGACTGCCTAGTTTTGTTTAACATGATGGTTTCCAACTTTAGAATTTATTTTGAATGATTTCATCAATTTTATTTGTTCTATATAAATCCATTGCAACCTGATTTTTTTCAACCATTCTGTTGATTTACAGACATCGTAACAACTTACCTGCGATAAGAACATTTCTTAGTCTTATTGCTCTTCTGACAAAATTTTTTTTACAGTGTAGGGCTTTCTATCCCTACAACAGTTCTACCCACAGTTCTGGCCTTCTCTTACTGTTGACCTTGCCCTTGCTTCTGCTTGCTCCTTTCCTTTAGGTGACTTGTAAGTTAGTAAATGGTGTGGGAGAATGGTCTGTATTCTGTCAATTATATTTTAAATAAATGTTGATTGGTCAGTAGCCAGGCAGGAAGTATAGGTGGGACAACTAGACAGGAAGTAGAGGCAGGTCAATAAAAACAGGAGAATTCTGGGAAGGAGGAAGCCCATTCCTCTGCAGTCCTGATTTATCCACAGAAGAAGCAAGATGTGACTGCCTCACTGAAAAAGGTACCGAGCCATGTGGCTAACATAGACAAGAATAACAGGCTATAATATAATTTATGAGAGTTAATAAGAAGCCTGATCTAATGGGCCAATCAGTTTATAACTAATGTAGACCTCTGTGTGATTTCTTCGGGTCTTAACGATTGTGGGAATAGGGCAGGACAGAAAACCTCAGTCAACAGGTAAAAGCATAAATTTTAGAAACAGAAAGTCCTGGATCATCATGTGGCCTTGGTCTAATTCCTTCTTCAGTAAACTCAGCATGATGGTCTAACTCTGAAACTTATCTTCAATATCCAATGAGAAAAGCCAGTATGCAGTGCCTGTTCTTCAATCATTCAGAAAATTTACTTCCCTCGCCCTCCCATGCCTATGTTGTTTGCATTAACAGTCAACTTTACACAGCCTATAATCACTTCAAAAATGAGGTTCAATTAATTATTTTTCTTTCTTAGATTTTCCTGAAAGCATGTCTGTGAGGGACTGTCTTGATTGATCCTTGAAATAGGATGGCTCAACCCACCATTGGCTCTTTACCATTTTTCAAGCTGGTTGTTTGAACTGGATAAGGAAGCTAGCTAAGCATAAGTCTGAATGAATTTAAAAAGCAAGCTAGTGTACAGTGATTTTCTATGATGTCTTCCCCTTGTTCACTGAGCTGAGTTTCTACCTTGATTTCAGTCAGGGCTGGATTGTGACCTGGAAGTGTAAGCCAAATAAGCCCCTTAGTTCCCAAGTTGCATACCTCAAAGTGTTTTTTAATCAGAACAACAAAGTGAAAAGAAGACAATCCCCATCTTGAAAACATTATGCAAATATTGCACTGCCAATTGATGTGGAAGCTAATCAAATTATAGTAATTCTTTCTTATATTTGGGTTTCCAAAGGAGAGCAAGCTTCAGTCAGAAGGATCTGTGTTTGCTAGAAATCCCTATGAACTGTCACTAGCCTACATTTTGAAAGAAGACATCCACATAATGATTTATACAGCATAGAATTATACATTGTATGTCTGAAAACAGAAAAATTCTCACACGATAATGAATAACTGATTTAGAACTAAACCACCTTGGATTTGTGATTAGTTCTTAGTTTCCTAGTACCGTGACCTTACCTATATCCTTAAATATTTCTTCATAAAACCCCTCTTAATAAAATTGGCATAATAATGGTAGCAATCCTACTTGGCATGTTGGGAAGATTCAAGTTGTTAACATAATCAAGGTGCCTGAAAATGATAGTTAACGCTTGCTCATCAATCACTTACTACTGGCCATCATTATCTCTGGAAATGATGCTGCTACAAAGTGAGCTTTGACATACTGCTGCATCAAACAGCATTGCCTCCATCCTTCATCCAAGACTGTGCTGTATTCTACGTTCCCTCATAAACTGGTTTCCCTGTCTGGATCTCCAGGACAGCAGACTTTTTGCTCCTGGCCTCACAAGGATAGCAAAAGGATTCATGAGATAACATACATAAAGCACTTTGAGTTCCCCCAGAAGCAAGGTGTTTGATAAATAAAAGTTTATTACTATTACCAGTGATATTTTATATTACTCTAGCCATTCTCAGCCCAGAGGGATATTGAAGTGGTTTGCAAAACTTGAAGCACAAATAAGAATCATTCAGCAACAACTGAAATGAAGCAGTCATTGCAAAAACAGCCATTGATTCTTCAGTGCCTCTAGCAATCTACATCCAAGGTTCCATCAGGAGCATAAAAGGCTCTTGACTTTTATTCAAGCAAGATTTTAAGATAGAATGCACTAAAGGCTTAGTCTACTGAGCAGATCAGGGGCAAGAATTGGTTCAGACACTCAAAAATTTACAGAAAATCACAACCAGCGGGGAAAGCCAACATACTGGACAAGGATTGGTTCTGGCTCCAGATAGAACCCACTTTTGGTTTTTCACCATATCTTTACAAGCATACATGATGAAACTTTGCCGTGTTTAAAGCAAATGGCAGCTTTAAGCTAGTTCTAATAAAAAAGAAATACCAGTAAATGTTCCTGTGGTTCTCTGAGAAGTTTTAGACCACAATAAAACATGAGTCTTTAAACTAAAATATATTATCTCTTAATCCAAACATCCCCACATAGGTCATACACTTTCTTTTCTGACTTTAACTATTACTTTTTCTATCAACTCTCCTTGTTGCAGGCAAGAAATCCCACTAAGCTATGCTAGTCATTAGACTGGCCACAATCTCATTTCATTCCATCTTGATAAGGAAACTGAACTTGAATCCTGCACTGTCAATGTGGAAGTTAAAAGGATGTAAACCAACTTCCAGACAAGGTGCCAAATAGCTGGTTTACACTGCCTTCTGTCCTAGAAGGAAGATTTCCACTCTGCACTACCTCAGCAGAGTAGCTCTGCCTCAGATAACTCAAAGTACTTCACAAATATCAAGGGATAATGAGAGACACATTTGCAGCCACATGCTTCCTTTTGTGTCCAATCAAAGAAACTAGTATTCATATTTTTTTGAAAAATGGTAAAACTATTTTTTTTCTTGAATTCTTGTTACATGTATACAAATGTACATATGCAACCTACTGAGTTCATGTGGTGTTGTTTGCGTATGTATGTTTTTAAGGGTACCACTTGGTAATGAATTACCAATTAAGAGGCCCATCCCTGGAGAAGATTCTCTCTGTTGTCTCCCAGAAGTCACTAATTGACTGCAGCTCTTCATCTATGGGTAGGGCCTTGTGAGATTTTTCCCCATCTAGGGTTGGCCTGTCAGCTGATGTGGTCATTGATGAGGTTTTGTTGAAACAACCATGTTGATGAGATTTCAAATGTGCTACTTCCTTGTGCTACAGATAAGACACAATTTCAAAGAAAATATCCTAGTAATTCCTGGATCAACTCTTCTTTCATTTTGACCACTTGTGTTTTCCTGTAATGGTCTCTACTGCAAAGAAATCTTCTTTGAAGAGAGTCAAGAGCCACACTGACCTGTGGGTAGGAATATTTGTAGTGTGATTAGGAATTACACTGGCTATGTTCTCCACTAGCATAAGAGTACAAATTCTGTCTCTTAAAAGCATCCTTCTCATACTAGTCAAGCAGAAAATGAGAATTCACTCAATATATAGTAAGAGAAGTATTTGTACTATTAGTACTATCTCTGTCAGTTTTAATTGGAAAAGTAATAGAATGGAAAGATTAAAAGTAAATCAGTGGGCATGACAATATTTGAGGAAGAAATCACTAGAATATTTTACATGCTAAGGTAAGTAAATATTAAAAATGAAAAATATTCTTAACAATAAAATAAAATACTAAAAAATCCTTCTATTATCATTGCAGTGGATATTTACAAACTTGGTGTGACATAAGATTTACGGACATCAATCTGAAATATTATCTTAAGTAATAAAAATAAAGTTTATTAAAATGTGAAAGCAAAAATTTTCAATGTAAGAATATTTTTCACTGTATATAAATGCCAAGGTCTAGAACCATCAGAAATAAATTATTTCTACAATGTAACAATAAATTATAAAACCACTAAAAGAAGGAAAAATTAAGATGAAATAGAAAATAAAATATAACAAAAAAGTTTTTCACCTTATTAATATTGTACATAATTTAAATGACAATGAGATGTCATTGCTTTGAAGGGGAAGAGCATGTGTATCAAGAGTTAATGTGGAATGCAATTGAACCATAAAGATAGAAAAGTTACGTTATTTGCAGGAAAATGGATGCAACTGGACATAATCATGTTAATCAAATTAGGTCAGTCTTTAAAAGGCAATCATCATATAATCTCAAATGTGATGCCTGTGTAGAGAACTAAATTCTACATGGGTATATGAAATCATGTACATATATATATATATATATATATATGAAAATAAAAATAGAACCATATATATGTATGCTATATATATGACATAAAAGCAGAAGCAAACATAGGGAATTAAGAAGAGGTAGTGTTGGGTAAATAGAGGATATGAGGCAGAGGGAGAGTATGAGTAAAGTATAATGTATACTTATAAACATGTCCTTATGCAACACAGAACTATAAAAGTAAGTATGCAAAATGAAGAAAAATAACATACCCACAAAATCTTAGTACTTGTTAAATCATTTCTAGAACAAAATAATATTAACAAAATTAAAAGTGATGAAGAAATATAAGCAAATGAAATTCTTGAAAATGTGAATAAAGCAAATTGAAATATATTGGGATTATCTCATCTTTAAATCTCTACCAATCCAGTAAACCTTTCCATTGGGAGACTATTGACTACTGATAACTGCTGGGAGGGAGAGTCAGTTTCATTTAAGTATATGTGCTCTGGTGAGTCAGTCATGATCCAGTCGATGGCCCTGTACCCATGAGTATACAGACAGTGCAAATTAGTCTTGGTGGATTACAATGAAGTCATGAAGTTGGGAGTGAGGTGGATGAAGAGTGGATATGAGAGGGGTTGAGAGAACAAGGAGGGAGGGAATATGATCAAAATACATTGTATTCATATATGGTATTCTCATAGAATTAATATAAATATACTACTTTAAATTCATAGGAATGTTTCTGAGTATGTTTCACATATTGTGTGTGTATATGTTTGTGTGACAAAATATTTATATTGATACAAACAACAGAAGTATTATCACTTTCTATTTTTAGAGTTATGTTTTTGAAACATTTATTAAAGCATGTAAGTTTAAGGAAACATGAAGAAAGATATAAAATCAAATCAAAGAACATACATTATCATTTGTGAACTTAATGTAATGTGTGAAATAACATGAATATCAAGATTACTTTTGAAGTCTAGAAATATTGAAAGTTTACTCTTACAATGTTTTAAATTTTTATTGTAATTTTTCTAGTTTTTAATATCACTTGGCTTTTATTTGATAGGCTAATCCAGAAACATAACATATAATAAAGTAATACTGTAAATAACCAAGGAGAGACTGGTTTCAATGTGTACTGGCCAGCACACTGAAAATTCTTGGCATGTCTCCTGTTTCCAGGCATAACTCTTCTTTTTAAAATTGTAATATCAGCCTCTCACTATACAGCTGCAATGCAAATGAGATTTAAGTAGTGCCAAATACTTATAAAACGTTTCAAAATCAGTTGAAACTGAGCAGAAGGTGCAGCCAAGTTTCCTGGTCTTCCTGATCCATTTGAATCTCCCAGTTCTAAAGCTGAAGGTTGACTCACAGGTAATTGTAAGTGATTTTAATGTAAAGTTAATATATTCCATTGTGAGAGTTAACTGAATTTCCTCACCTCCAGGAAGCATCCCTACATATGTATTTCCACCATCTCTCCATGCCTTTCCTGACTGTTTATTCACTTTGTTTAGTTCATTTCATTTAATGAATTTAATATTAAAATTTCATTTAATTTTAATAGTTGGATATTTTATTCAACTATTAAATAAGTTCTTGAGCTATAATAGAAACAAATATGAAATCTCCCAGTCTCCTAAAATGTTGCAACTCAATAGTGAAAATCAGAATTCATAAAAATATGAATTATATATGTACTATAAGTCGTAGTAAAGATGGTCAAAGAAATCTAGATAGGCACCAGAAGAGCCTTTATTTGCAAGTTCCAGGCTCACTATTCAACCACAGGGCTACTTGTCTGGAACACACCAAGTCTCTTTCCTTACTTGGCATTAAAACTAGCTACATTTTGAATGTCTATGCTGTTTATTCACAGTGACCAAATTTCTTTTTAGTCTACATCCCAGGCTCTCCCTTTGGCAATCTTTAAAGTTCACTTCCACAGAATTAAGTTGACTTTATGCTTCTCTGTTTTTCTGTTACTGCAGACCCCCTTAATCCTCTTTAGCTCTACTGTGTCTCTCACTAATGATAATCACTAACTGAAACCAACACATTAGCTTTAATTTATTTGGGGAATCCAACTATATGTGTAGAAGCTTGCATTTACACAATATATTCATGTTAAATATTCTGTTATAACAGTGAACTTAATAAAATTGACATCTAAATAAAACTAATGGACATAGTCATAATAAAAGTAAAGTAATAAAAAAGGAGCCAGCAGGGACTGCATCATAAGACATTATATTCACTCGGATGGGATCTACTAGTTACCAAGATATAGTTCAATGCCCTCCCCACAGTGTCATGACACAGTGATAAAGGAGGTTCCACAGATACCTAGAACTCTCCCAAATTGCTAAAATTTGTGCCACTCCTCTATACCATTAGAACAAATAGGAATAGACCCAAGAACCTGTGTCTGTTTTCAATAATAAGAAACAAAGGACCTCTGTGAAAGAGACTGCAAAGGAGAAGAGGACTTGAAATGTAAGAATCAAACAGAATTTGTGGGGTAAGCTTTGAGGAGTAAGGAAAAAAGTGAAGACTTCTATTTGACCCTGCTGAAGGGTCAAAGTCCGTCTTAGTGTTCGCACTGAATGGTTGTCTTGACTTGTGTTCAAAGCATGTGGTCAGATCTGACAGCAGAGATACACCATAATAGCAGAGAGAATACAGCCACCTCTTCCCTCACTATCTATCAAAGCATACTGCTATGTCCATAATCTTTCAAAGAAACTAACAGAAACTATGAGAATCTGAATATTTTACAAGACATGATTTATTCAACTGAACAATGGGTGAAATAAAATTGTTTCATAAAGTGAACTTCAAACCTAAGTCATATGTCCATGTATATTAAACACAAGCTCTCTAACAACAGTGATGAGAGAGGATCATTCCACAGTCACACAAGCTGTTGGATGAATCAATCTCCTGATCCCATTTATCATTTACCTAGATTTAATGAGGATAAGAATACAGATGCAAATGGCCATATTCTGAGTTCAGAAAACCATGATTTCTAGATGTGCAGTTATGACAGATCACAGGCTCAGGCTAGGGCAAAACAATATTGTAGTCTGTGTTCCAAAATACCATCTTTACCTTTCCACCCTTCCCAGTTTTAAAGGCTGTAGTCTATGAAGTGACAGAGCCTGTACTCAACTCCAGGCACACCTACTCTCTAATGAAAGGACCTTTGGAAACTTGGTGACATCTTTGTGAGTCAGTTTGTTCTTGTGTGTAAAATATACACAGCAATAAACTTTCTCCTGAGTTTCAGTAATGATAAAAAGAGATATGTTTGCAAAATATTTTAAGGTGTTTTTAATGGATCTTTACTGGTACTTAATACCTTGCTTGAATAAAATAATTTAACATGCTTATATGCTAAACAATGAACATTGAGGAAGAGCGTAGTCATTTTCTTTCATATCTGACCACTTCTATTTCTGCAATCGACATCCCAAATGAGTGACAAATTTAATTATGCTCGCAGATTGTGAATATAGGAATTTTGGAGAAGGTACATACACAAAGACATTCTTAAATTTTTTTGCACATTGTTTACAGCTTCATCTGGGAAGATTCAAAACCTACTGCTGCCACTTTCTTAAGCCAGTATAATATAATTTCTAATTGCATTCTAAATAATAGGTCTTATTATTCACTAATAAGTGTAACTCCCACCTCTTATGGAATAAGATGTTTTATCTGAAGGAGACCATTACAGAAAACCACAATTGGCCAAACTGCAGAGAACTGATAGTGGGATGTCCAGCCCCAGCTGACACATCTACAACACAACCTCTGTATCCCAAGTTCAGGGAATACCATAGAAGAAGGAGCACAAAGATTGAAAGAGTCAGAAGACCACGGCATTTGCTTTGAAATTGTGACTTCTATATAGGACAGGGTAGCTGCATCCATTAAATCTTAACAAAATGATTGCCTAAAGACCTGAACAATGACACCACCAGTTGACAGGATGAGATGGGGAAAATCTCACTAGGCCCCACCCCTAGATGAAGAACTATAGGCAATTAAATAAGTGTCAGGAGAAGAAAAATAAATCTTCCCAAGGGATGAGCCCACTAATTGGTTATTCCAGAGGTCAGCCTTAAAACTCTACACATATAAGCAACATTAAGTGAACTCAGAAAGTTATATTTATATAATTATATCTATGCATATATATACAACATTAATAATTAAAGAGCTAAAAGGAGACATGAAAATGGAAGAAGACATCAAGTAGATATAATCATTTGCTTTGAAGAAGCCAAGAACTTTCAGAAACTTCTACAGGCCAGGTATGAAAGAGAACTGAATTTCCATTGGCGTTCTCATAACACACAGCTGTTTTTACTCCTTGAGTTTTAACATGATAAGACCCATGTAGAATTTCTGACCACTAGTGCTGTCAGGTAATAAATTTGTATTGTTTTAAGCTATCTAGTTCCTGACTAGAAGCTCTCTCTTTAGTTTTATGCCATAGTGATTCTTCTCATTGTAGTGACCAATCATTTGAAAATATGTAGTTTGTAGGAGGAAGAATTTATTTTTCCTTATATTTCAAGGCCGTTATTCCATCATGGCAGAGAAACCATGGCAGCCTGAGAGGAAGGCATTGGAGTAATGGGGAGTCTGGCTTACCATATTGCTCCCAGTCAGGAAGTAATAAGAGTGGAATACTGGTACTCAACCCATCTTCCCCCTTGTTATTTAGTTCAGAATGTCAGTTGGTGCTGTCTCCACCTCAGATGACACTATACACTTCAGTTAACAGTGTTATTCTAGTTTAATTTCTACTGCTATGGTGAACATCATGACCAAGAATAACTTGGGAAGAAAATAGTTTCTTTTCTCTTATGACTTCCAAGTAAATAAAGGCCCATCACTGAGGAAGCCAGGGAAGGAATTCAAGGCAGGAACCTAAAGCAAGACCCATGAAAGAAGATTATTTACTCTCTGTATCTCTCTGTCTCTGTCATCTGTCTCTCCTCCTCCTTTCCTTTCTAACTTACACATGCTCATCTAATTTTCTTATCTAGCCCAGACCTACCTGCCTAGAGTTGTATATACTTCACAGAGTGGGGTGGACCCTCTTACATCAAGCAACAAATCAAAGAAAATGCCCCACACACTTGGCCACAGGAAAATCTGATATAAGCAATCCCTCAGTTTAGGTTCCCTTTACTAGGATGACTTATGTTTGTGTCAAGTTGACATTCAAACTAACCAGTACACCAGTCCAGACAATTCCTCATAAACATGCCCAGAGTCTTCTCTCCTACGTGACTATAGATTGTGTCCACCCTTTTTCAACTTGATACCTCCAAATAACACTTTTCAGTCATAACCACTCTTTGTCCTCACAGATTCATGACAGTACCATAATGAAAAATGCAACCAGTTCAGTTTTAAATGTCCCCAAAGTTACCTTTTCAACACTGTTCAGAAATATAAGTGCAGGATTTCCTCAGAGAATTCAAAAGTGGGAGCCACTATCCAATCAAAAGCAAGGTACAGACTTCTACCATAAAGAGAAAATGTTATTGTTATTCATGAAATCCCAGTAAAAAAACTTAATTATTTGAAAATATCATCCAAATAACATGTATACCTATAGATTTTTGTGCTTCTTTAGAAATACATGCTGAAGATGTTGATAATCTAAACCCATAAAGTAAATATGTTCTCCTTTTTAGCTTAAATTAGCATCAAAAAAAGTGTTTTCCCCTTTTATACCTTCCAAAAAAGACAGGAAAAGAAAATTAGATTAAAATGAACCTTTCTTGAATGACGATGGATTGAAGTTTTTAATTTAGCACAATTCAAGTAAATTTCTACCTATTGCTTCTAATTATGCCATTTTCTTCTTTTTAATGAAGAGTGGAGATCAAGAAAGCAAGAGTTAGTAGCTCAAAGTTGAGTTTTAAAAAAGAAAAAGAAAAGGAATGCATTTTCTTGATTCAAAAATGAAAAAAGGCTTTCACCAGCAGGTCTGTAGATTTTTTTGAAAATCCTAATTAGACTGAATTAAATGACTAAAATGCTACTAATTGCTTTTTAATTTTGAGAGAGATGTTTACCAAGCACAGGATAATGTGTAATACAGCACTTCAAATGATTACTAATGTTGCCGCTTTGTCTGACTTAATCTCAATTAGTATAAATCACATTGTCATCACTGTTAATTGGCATTTCTTTCAAGCAAAATGGTAATTTCTCTCCACAATCTTACAATCACTATTTATTTTCTTCAAAGTGTCCCATTTGAGTGGCCTAATAAAGAGCCCATTTATAGCCTCTGTGTGTTTCCACAATGTGAAGCAAATGCATTTGTTGGTATACCATTTGGAGGGTGGTAGAGTCGTAATTCCTATTTACTGTTTTAATAAAATTTAAATTTTAACTTCTAACCCTGTTGTCAGCTAAATTTGAATTCACTGATAGCTGCAGATCTGTGGAGAATTGCTTCCATTTGAAAGCCAGAGGAAGTTCTGTGGAGGAGTTGCTTCCGGTTTGAAGTCAGGCAAAGCTTTCATTTTCAAGATCTAAGAAGCAGAGTTTATTTTTAAATTCTCAGAATAAATTCATCATTAGAAAGAGAACAAACATACTTTGAATACAAAATAATTTCTGGTTGTCCTGTTTTGATTTCAATTAGACAGTTTCCATGATGCTCTCGTCTTGAGGCAATCTGCCCCTCAGCCCTAGGCTACTACTTCTCTCTGTGGGATTAAATGCTACAGGAAAATATTCCTCCTGTGGTATTTATTCATTCAGTTATTCAGCCCTATCATAACCATGAGGAATATTGAAAATCCTGAAGATCCAAAGGTTCAAAAATTCTCACAATATATTGTTTTTTTTTTTCTGGAAGATTTAACCTGTTCGCTTTTCCTTTACAAAAACCAACTGTAGGTGTTGAACACTGATATTTAAGTTTTTCTCCCACAGATATTTTCTTAATCTTTGGGTGCTTGTTTTGTTTACTTATTGCCATGTGTAAAACTACCTCACAGCTTATTAGTTTAAAGAACAAATCATTTTTCTGACTTGTAAGGATCTTAGGAACAGCTTAGCTGTGGGGGTCCTAGATGCCAGGAGGCACCAGTTCCAAGAGGAGGAGAAAGAAGGTCTGTTTTAAGCACAGCTGACCTCTTGCTGGGAGTCAGTCAGTCTTGACCCTCAGGGTCTATGTGCTTTCTTTAGGCTTTTTGTAGTCTGGCCTTAGTATATATGAGGAGCAGAGGAAGCCCTGAGGGAATGTGTGGAAAACTGATAAGGTCCTTAGTAATTGTGTATTACTGACATGACCTGAGGCCTCAGACCCATGGGAATAGCAAAGTTACCCAATACAGACCAAATTCAAATGAATGGCAAAGCCTTCCTCTGGCCTGAGTACAAATGTTGGTGTGTGCAAAAACTAGCAACCACAGCTTCCTCTTGCCAGCGGGTTACAGCCTGAGACTACTCACCAACAGACACCTCCATCTGAGTCCAGCTAACTCACTACCCTGAGATAAATTGTTATGTGCTGTACAGGTTCTGGGTTTTTGTATAGTTGGTGCCAGTCCATCAGAGTGTACACATTCCATTGGATTCTAGCTTTTCTGACTCCTGTCTGTCTTCATTTCCTTGAAACCCAATCATGTTCCCATGTTAAAACTGAAGGATGCAGCAGCTGAAGAAAAACTTCTTAGATGGCAGGTGTTCTGTATGACTAGAAGCCACAAGTTGGCTAACTCTGACCTCAGAGGCTCCATAACGTTCTCTTTAGACATGGTGTTGAACAAGAAGATTGATTAGGCAAACCTAGTCTTACAGACAAGTGCCATGGGGATAGTAATTAAGCTTCAAGGGAAAATGAGGCATGAATTTATATCCATATTTAATCTGACACTATGCTTAGGTCTTATACACAATCTAAACATAGCATGAAGTAACTTCAAATGCAAATAGATATTTATGAAAATTTTAAAAATATTCTTCCTTAGTACTCTTGCTATTTTTTTCCAAGGGAAGTTGGGATTACCTTAAATATCTTTTTACATAATCTTGGAGAATTTCATATAATGTATGCCTCACTAACTCTCATCTTACAACTCCTAGAAAGCCTTTCCCATCCAACTTTACGTCTTCTATTGATAATGCATTGAGTCCCTTCAGTACAGCCCCTTTGCCCGTTTGTGGATGGTTGTAGGGGCACCCACTCGAGCACAATAAATGCACCAAGTTCCATGTTCCTAAAGAAAACTATCTTTCCCTTCACAGAAGCTATCAGCTACCTTAGCACCTCAGCTAGAAGATGGGTATCAATAGTTTCTCCCAGTCCATGTAGAATTTTGACTGACTAATTTCATTCAGGTTTTATGCGTGCAACCACCCTCAGCTCCTGTCAGCTCTGACGCACAATGGCTCTGTTCTGTCTAGAAGACAGTTTCACAACTATCCTCCACAAATCCTACTTCTTATGAATTTCATATGATTTGCTGACTGAAAATATCATTTTGGGTAGGTAAGTTATGTTTATGAGTTACAGTATTCTATCAATTGGTACTTTTTCCATTTCTCATTCCATTCTTCAATTAATAAGAAACAGTCTCCCTTAAAATTTTACCATTTTCTTTTTTGCATGTGTTATTCTAGGTGCAGCCAATAATTTTTTTACTTTATTTGATAATAATAATGACGTTAGTAAGCTATATCAATAAAATCTTTTACTCAATCTAGTACAAGAAAATCTGATCTTACAAAGATTAACCTGAAGATGAGAACTACCTTGGTACCTACACTTCCTGTCTTCCTTAAAACTTTTGTGGTTAAGTCTCCCCAGGGACTTTTATTCTAAACTGACTCACACACAACTATGTAGGGCTTTACCTTTGATCCTATAAATTGTCATTTTTATCTTTTAATTTTGTTGTTGTTGCTACATAACACAGCCACCACATCTGTTATTTTGTTGCATATTTTTAAAAGCAAAATAATAGAAATATGAATTAGTATGGAGTTACCCATAAATATTAGAATTCATGTTCAATAAATACAAGCTCAAAGTAGTTAGGAAAGCACGAAAGTACTAATAATACAGTTTCAGAATGCACTGAGCAAAACCTGATAGAAACTGAAGAATAAAAAGAATCAACGGAAACATTTGGAAATACATACCTCTCCGCAATTGTTATGAAAAGAAAAAGAAGGAAGTTAATGTGTAGATTATCCTAATTTATATCTATTAGTTGGAAAATAAAGGTTAGCTTTGCTATAGTCCACAAACCCAAACTACACAAGTTTTCTTTTCTACATTCCTTTAGATTTTTGCTTTCAATTTTTTAAAAAAACTTTCTTTGATTTTATTTCTTTCTTGTTTCCTTTCCTTCTTTCTTTCTTTTTCTCATTTCTTTAGTACTAAGAATTGAAAACAGTACCTTATACGTTTTAAGCAATTGTTCTATTATGAAGTAAAATGTCCATCTCCTCAAAGTATTTTTTTATGTATACATTGTAAATCTTTCAAATTTCTAAAGTAAATTTGGCGAGTGATTAGTGTGAATTGAGTCTATTTAGAACTTAAATGTTATACTAATGGTCTGAATGTTCCCATTGGAAATTAATGCTCAGTGCACCAGTGTTAGGTGATTGGTCTAATAGGAAGTGTTTAGATAATAAGTGTGGAGCTCTCATGAATGGATTCATGCCAGTATTAAAAGCACTTGGGGAAGTAACTTTGTGTTCATGCTCCTTCAACTTTCTGTGTGGGAAGACATGGGAATAAGTTCCTGGCCAGACACTTGTGATTTTATCTTGAACTCAAGCTTCAAATCTAATAATAAAAAAAACGAATTTATATTCCCTATAAATTACCCAGTGTGAAGTATTCTAACACAACAGTGCAGAACACAGCAACTGTCTCAGCTCATGACCTAAATATCTAAACAAGAAACATGTCTTCTTTTTTTTATTTTTTATTTTTCCATTCAAAAATTGACTCTTCCTCCCCTTCTCCCATTCCCCTCCTGCTCCCCCAGTAACCTTCCTCCCTCCCCTTCCATCCTTAAGAGAGGGCGGGGTAACCTGCCCTGTGGGAAGTCCAAGGCCCTTCCCCCTACATCCCAGCCTAGGATGGCATGCAGCCAAGTAAGCTAGGGTCCCAAAAAGTCAATACATGCAGAAGAGACAGGTCCCAGTGCCATTATCGATGGCTTGCTTCTCAATCCGTCCCCATTGGCAGCCACATTAGAGAGTCCGGTTTGATCCCGTTCAAGCTGGATTTGGTGAGCTCTTATTAGATCAGGAACACTGTCTCAGTGGGTGGACCAACCCCTCACAGTCATGACTTCCTTCCTCAACTTTCCCTCCTTCTGCTCTTCAACTGTACCTTCGGAGCTCTGTCCATTGCTCTGATGTGAATGTGGGTCTCTGTCTCTATTTCCATCCATCGGATGAAATTTCTTTGGTGATATTCAAGATATTGTTCAGTGTGACTATGCGACAAGGCCAGTAAAGG
>JAQHUG010000045.1:5134277-5161116 GCA_028555095.1 Dicrostonyx torquatus
CATCTTACACCTGTCAGAATGGCTAAAATCAGAAATATGTGTTCTAAAATACTGATTTACTCAAATATCTCACAAAGTTATCAGTTTAAAAGTTAATAAGGCATTTACTATTAGATAATTGGCATTTCTTGCTAGTACTAAATAGCATATGTTTCTTTCAATCATTCTGAAGCTGATTCTTTTCAATCTTATATTTGAAGATAGGTATTTGGAATGTTCAGATAATTCACTGATCTCAAAGTGCTCTCCTGGGTTAGACTTCAGATAGATAATATTTCTATAGTGATATAAGTCTTGACATACTCATTTATTAAAGGGTAAAGAAATGAAGCTGAGGTCAAAGAGTGGTCCTTCAGCTGTAAGGCAGTCCCTGTCTTTTGAAATTCTCTTTAAATGCCACGAGGCTGACTTTCCATCACAGTTCTACAGATTCTGCCCTCCAACAGCACTGTAGCATCTGGATTCTGTCAAGTCACTGACTTTCTTTTGCAAATGTTAACTGGCTGGGACTTTACAATGCCTCATCTTTCAGGCTGAATCAAGAACTGGCCTGCAATAGGAGATGAGCCCCATAAAATCAGTGATATTCAGTCTTTATGCAGTCCTTCTTTCCACGGTGTGCTTTCACTGAAGACTGATCATAGGTTTTATTGTGTGGACTTGTAAAATGAAAATGATTAAAGACACATCTATTCTTAATCACATTTCTGTGGCTTCTTTAGTCAACAATGCAGAGTCCTGGCAGTTTTCCATATGCTTATATAAAAGGTCAAGTTTAGCCATCAACACTGAAAAACATCTTAAAGGGCAAGACTGCTGCATTGTAATGAGTTTGGATAGCACCTTCAGGTTCCTGGACAGCTAAGGGACAACTGCTCTTTCAGAAAGTTCTCAATTTCTCATCTTTTACCCAGTAGGTGTTATATTCACATCATGATGGAGGATGAAAAGAAAACGTTCTCTCCAGAGTTTCAGCTTAGAGTCATTCGCTTTAAGTCTCTTCCATCTTCTTATGGCCCTTTGCCTATTTCCCTGAAATTCCTAGACACTGCTTAGTTTTGAGTTCCACTTTGATTCACTCTGGCTGTTGGCTGCCATGGTCTCTGTCTTTCCATTCTGATATTTAATTCTTTTTATTTCTTTCCTGTCATGTCACAAGCTTTCCTGTTGCATATTTTATTTTGGAATTTTAATGTGACAGAAAAATGAGCTGAACAAAAGTGTGGGGAGTGGAGAAAGATTGAAGTAAAATTGTGATATATGTGCACTGCATAGTATATGCCACCATGTCAGACAGCTGGATGAGTTTCACTGAGCAAGCCTTCTTATCCCAGATGGCTTTAGGTAACTAAAGAATGCACACACACACACACACACACACGTGTGCGCACATGTGCACACACGAGCACACACACATACACTTGGCATGCGTCTGTGGACCTGTGCGTGTATAAACAGTATTCCAAGACAAAGTTATTTAGATTCAAAAGGATTCATCTTTGCATCTAAAAAAGACACCTCTATGCCACCTTTTCTAAAACACATTCTAAAAGACAGGAAGTCTTAAGGTGCCTTTAGTATGTTGCCGAAAGTAAACAAGGGCTATAGTATGACAAGAGCGCAGTGAAAACTCTTTAGACACAAACCATCTAAGATATTTAGAAATGGAGTCACATAAAGCCTCAATATTAGTAGTAAATAGAAACAAAACATAGCACTGAAAAAAGAAGTTAGGAGTAAAAATTAAATGTGAGATGCAGGTAGAAGGGAAGTTGAGAAGGCAATAATTCTGTGTCCAAATTCAGGTAAATATATAAGACTCTATGTAGTTCTCCCAGGGACTATAAAGGTTAAACTTCTCCATCCCTTTATTTATTATAGCATCATTCTGAAATGATGAAGGATAAATCAAAAAATTGGAAAATTTCATTTAAAATATTAAATTCTTATGGAAGCAGACAAAAACCAAACTCAAAGAGATTCAGAATCTATCCATTTCAGAACTTACCTTTTTAAAAGAGTCTCTTTTTTGACGGACACTCAGAGTCAGACAGGCAACTGTGAGAATGCTGTATGGAATGGAAATATCTTATTCGAAGCTGCTGGCAGCATGGTTTAGGGGTGCCTGTTGAACCTTCTCTGATTAGTGCTAAGTAAGAAATGGGCCAAAATTATTGGTTATGATTCTATTTTATGCAAAGCTCTGGCATAATCAATTCACACACTTGTTCTCCTACTCCTGTGGTTTTCATTTCTCAGAGTGGCTTCAGTGTTTCAAAAAGAACATGGATCTAGTGTATAACAATGAAAACAATTGATGAACATTTGTTTTTAATCACACAGAGAGATAATAATGTGCAGACTATTAGTTTTTCAGAGAGAGAGAAAGATGGTGTCTAAATCCCAGGAGCTCCTCCCGCAGCAGAAGGAAGTCCCAAGTTACAAAGATGAAAAAAATCCTCAAATTTGTTAAATATAATAACATAAAAGAGGACCTAACTGGACTCTCTGAATGTGACTGACAACGGGGACTGACTGAGAAGCCAATGATAATGGCACTGGGACCTATCTCTTCTGCATGTATTGGCATTTTGGGAACTTATTCTATATGGATACACATCTTCTTAGACCGATATGGAGGGGGGAGGGCCTTGGGCTTCCCATAGGGCAGGGGATCCTGCCCCATCTTAAGGAAGCAGGGGGAGGGTGGTGGGGTATGGGGGAGCGGGAGGGCTGGGAACAAGGGGAGTAAATGTAAATTTTTCTTGTAATAATAATAATAATAATAAAAAGAGGAGTTAGTAAAAGAGCAATAGTCAGTGTGGGAAAGCAAGCCAATGCATGATTACCTCTGAAAAGTGGAGTGAATGGAAGAGCCCTGGCTTGGGAGAGACAACATTATACTGAAAATGACTAGACGTACATCTGAGATACAAACATTACAGGCCTTTAAGCGGGAAGAGAGAATGACTGATACCACCGTGTCTTGGTGGTTGGGGACTCAAAAAGCTAAGAGAATCCTGAAACTTTTCAATCTCTCTAAAGAATTGCCAGTCAATATGTTGTCAGAAAGCCTTAAACAAAAAGATAAGAAGCCCAGGACCAAGGATTCAGGGTCTTGCTACCCCATGTGTCCTGTTACACAAATGCTGATATACTGCTCTGAAAGAAAAATACACTAAGAAAAATCAGCATGGGAGATAAAGAATGTGCTAAACTTTGTCCATGAGAATGAAGGCAGTCAAAGAAAAGTTATCCAGGAACAGATTGTTTTGCCCACTGAGATCTTCTACTTCTAAGTTTGAGCCCAATAAAAAACAAAAGTCTTTATGAGTAACAAATAAATTATCAGATCTTGAAAAAGAAAGTGAAAGTTAGAGAGATGGGGAAGAGAGAGAGAGAGAGAGAGAGAGAGAAAGAGAGAGAGAGATCACGAGAATAATAGCAAAGAACAGCTACAGAAGCACCTTGAGAGTGAATCCCAGAGTAATTACCCAATAAAAAGATCAGACTTTGTGAATCTTAAGGGATAGCAGGAAGCTTCATAACATGTGATTTAGTTTAAAATATTGTATATTAAAAGAGAACACAGAAGTGCTAGGTATCATAAACTAAGAATTGTCAAGTCAGAGAATAGACTGCTTCTTAACTCTATCCTAGACAGACATGTAGAGAGACATGAACTGATTTCATGAATCTGTGATACCTGCCCTTCTAAGAGTGACCTTTGGTGAATATCTTTTCAGTGATTTCTCCATGTGGGAAAGAAGAAAGAAAAATAAAGAATAGTAGAAGGTGAAGGAGTAAGAAAGGAACAGGAGGAAAAGGAAAAAGGTAAAGAAGGAGGATGAAGAAAAGGAGAAGATGGAGAAGCAGGACCAAAGTAAGGAGGAGGAATAAGGGAATGAAGCTGAAGTGGAAGAGAAGCAGAGGAGGAAAAAGAAGAGGAAAGGGAGAAGAAGGAACAGTAGAAGAAAGAGGATGAGGAAGACGATAGGGAAGATGAGGAGGAATAAGAAAAAGCAAAAGAGAAAACCTTCTTCTAAAATGATCTAAGACCTATTCTAGTTTCACTGAGCATCCTGAAGTTATGTCATGTTTGCTGAAAGGCCATGGTGTGTTTTTTAAAAGTAACTGAGTGCATATTGACTCCCAACATAATTCTTAAGAGTACTTGAAACACTGTAAATAAAGAAGTTTCCTATAATGCTCTGCAATGCTCCTCAACATTATAAAAGCTACCAGGTATTTTTGTGTTCCATCCTTCTATGTGCAATACTGAAGAGGCGTTTCCACAGACAAATGATGAAATATAATGCGAATGGGATGCAAAGCAACATCATACAGAGTGGAACCTGACTTCTTCCATGTTCACCCTTCTGACCCTATGGGTTAAATAACTGTTGTAAAGTGTAAAGTATATGTTTTAAATGTTTAACAGTATCCTGACTTCTACAGAGTAGATGCCAACAGTACTTACTTTTCTATAGCAATAACAATGAAAAATACAATGAGGCACTTCAATTTTCCTTGTAGTGCAAACATCCTCCTGCTGAGGACCACTGAAAAACAGTCTACTCTATTAGTAGAATCATCTGGAGAATTGGAAAGTACTGACACCAGAGATTCCCTGGAGTGACTCTGAGTCAACCGGAGTGGGGAGCTCTATGAAGCTCATATTTCCCCAAAGGTCTGACAATCAGTCAGTTTGGAAATTGCTTTGGACTTAATAAAGAAACAACTCAAAGGAGCCATATCTCCATTTTCAAATATACAAAATTTAGTCAATGAAATAAGACTCAACTTTATTCTCTGTGGGCTCTGATTTGCCTCAGACAAGCTGGCGACAGCCATGCTTGTTTTTTCCTTTGGTAGCTACAAATCTAGCAGCTAGAAAGACAAAAGATGGAAGGCTTGGCTCCAGCCTTCATTGACTTGAAGAGGTGCTTTTGATTCCAAAGCTGGCAAGATGAAATGCAGGTGTGGCTGATAGAATGTCCCCCGGAAAAGGAATATCAATAGCGGATTCCTCCTGAGTTGGGGGAGAGATTCAGAGTTTTTTGGTAGACAATAGCGGGTAATGATTGTAGACAGAGAAGTCCTGAGATGCCCTTGAAAGATGATGGAGTGAAGTGTCTGATTCTTCCATGCGCCTCCGAAACACACTTAGGGCAAAGTACCAGGTTCTATGTTGGGGTGACGGTTCACGACAATTCTCATAACCCAAAGGATTTCTGAACAAATTACAAAGCAGAAACAAGTAAAAAAATAATTTAAATAGAACAGGACATGTGTAATCACATGCTTTTTAAAAGAAAAGCAGAATGGTCCCATGTTGGGAAGTTATAATCACAAATCATGTATCCAGAAGGATGACCAATGACTTTTAGGGTATATTAACATAGAATGACTAGTTGTAAAATACACACAAAGAATGGAATGTGGCAGTGTCTCATTTGCCTCACAAGTAAGAAACATAAAATGAACTAATATCACTTCTATCTAAAATGGCTTCCTAACCCTGGGTAAATAAAGAACTAGCTGTTTGTGCTTTCCAAATTACAAATATTTAGGCATTGAAAATCATTGTGCTCCATGCCAGTTCCTTCTCTTTCAACATACCTATTTCATGTTGATAGATGAGAGCCATGTATATAAGACTTCACATGGTTTGTTCCAGAACCAATAGCAGCTAAGTAGTCAGACGAGAACCTACTTCTCTATGAATTCAAAGAACAGAATTCTACCTGCAAGACTCACTGTGACCAGCAAAAAGAAAGGAGGATGAGCAGATTGTTTGTGCCATATGGGAATGTTTAAATGTCCTCCATCTTCTTTAAATTTAATCTCATACAAACCAAAAAGGTAATAAAATAATAAAACAGATAAGAGGATATTGGGGTACACTAACACTTAACCTTTATTCTGGGCCTGGACGGTAGCTCAGTTAGTCAGCCGACTAGTTTTCCCTCATCATTGTCACCTAGACAAGTTCTCCAGTACTGTCCTGGCTAGCTCACCCAATCAATGCATCAGTCAGAAGGAACTAATTTGGTTCTCCTGCTCCCATGTCTTCAGGTTCAGGTCACCCACACTCAAACCCCCATGGCTAGCTCTCTGTTTTTCCCAGGCAAGATTCAGGGCTCATTCTCCTGATTGCTGTAGTTGATAGGGGACTGGACCAGCTCATCCATTCTGATGCCCATGGTCTACCTCAACTATGAACTGCTAGAGTATGTGAAGGGGCCAGACCTGAAGATCGAAAATTACAGGACAACAGAGTATTCAGGAGGAGATCCACTGACAGGATATTGATAGTGTAGGAGAAGCCAGAGGCTTCAAACCAGGCCAATGACTCACAGCATGAACACTTATAAGTAAAGAAGAATAGACTAAAGGGTGCACTGTGGGACTTTCTTGGCCACAGTACAGCTTCCACACCTAGACTTTCTTCTTTCTTTGTCTGCTTGTTGGTTTGTTTGGTTTTGGTTTTAGTTTTAATTATTTCTTTGTTCACTGAGTGCAAGGGCAGAGCACCGAAACAAAGTGGCAGAAAGATGAAGGGGATCAGTAGGCATGATGTGAAATCCACAGAGACGCAATAAAAAGTTTTAAAAAAAAGTAAGAAATTATAAGAAAAGGACAAGCAATTGACATTATATGGACTGAAAAGTTTATAGTTAGGAAGATTAATTTTTATATATGTATATGCATGCAAGAACAATCAGTGAAATAAGAAGAGGCCATAAATTAGAAGGAAATGGGGGAGGGGAATATTGGATGGTTTAGGTAAAGGAAATGAAAGTGATAAATGTTCTAATTATATTGCAATCTCAAAAATAAAATAAAAAGAAAAGGAACATAAAATTAATTACGCTTTTTTTTTTGCCTTACTTTTCCTGAGAAAGGAATCTCTAGAAATGGTATCATCAAGCAATCCATTCAGCTCCAGGAATGAGGAATATGTCTCTGGCCTAACACTTATAAATTATTTCTGCCTTTATGGATGCAAGCTCGACTTCCTGGCTGCATATATTATCTCAAAACATGAGCTGTGATTAATGTTAGGAATTAGTTAATATTTATACTTATGTAAAATGTGCTTTATCCTACTGTACTGCAGTTTTCTTATGATGGAGAAGTATCCAGCTCGTTCTTGTCATGCTACAGTGCTTGGGATAGGGGAGAAAATAGGAGTAAGTGAAGATCAACTAGATGAATTTATGTGAATGAGAAATAAAAAAGTTTAGAACACAAAATCAGGAATAATGAAAATAAATGAAGTTCATTAAGGTAAGTATCAAATAACAGAGATTGTTTAAAAAATGCTACAAAATTACAATTGATATTTTGTCTAAAGATACTGAGTCAAAGGAAGTTAAATATTTGTCCAGGGTTGTATAGCTTGTGCACAAGGATACAAATTAAATATTTCTGATTGCATATATATGCTCCCAAGGTAGGGTGTAACCATTACCATTCACCTTCCATTTGAATAGATCTCTTTTCTTCAGGGAGTAATAAACATTAACTATGTGGAGATATCAGTCAGGATTCCCTGGTTTCATTCCATTTCCCCTTACACCCACTCCTTTTCATTTTGTTATTGCTGTTAATCATAAAAAACTAATTTGGATGCCCCAGTGATTCATAGAACCTTCTAATGAACATAATAAATATGAGAAAGCCATTCCCATTCCAGGCTGCTCTCACACCTTACATTCTTGTTGATTTGGGCAGATGTGTTTAGCTAGGAATCAGCTTTGAAGGTCTTCAGCCAGATAATAGCTGAGCAGATGAACAAATTCTCTGAGATTCTTTGTCTGTTTCCCACAAAAGTAAGATAGGTGCAATACTTTAATGAGGATCTAAGGTATTCTAACTTGCTGCTTATGCTTAAGGATTCAGGATACTCAGTGCATATTCAGAATGAGAATGAGAGAGGCTTTCCAGTCTAATATCTGGCCCCTACTAGCAGCACCACTGCAAGCCTATGGGTTCAGGGCAGTAGGGAAGTCTGGCCTATAGTGACTTTCTGTCACTTCTGGGAAACTCAAAGCTACACCTCTGCTGTTGTTACTTTGAGACTTCTTTCCTTTATGATACAAATGCTCCTTTGTGAGAATTCTATCAGCAATGGAACAATCTAGGTGTATTAGTGTCTGCCACTGTGTCAAATACTTGAGACACCATTTAAAGGAAGTAACCATTTATGGGGCTCATGGTTTTAGACTTTCAGTCCATTGCCAGCTGCCGCTGTTTCTGGGCTACAGTGTGAATGGATGACATTGTGCCAGGAGTGTGTGAAAGATGCTCACCTCCTGGTAGTCAGACAGAGGAAGACAGAAGGCCTATAATAGTGAATTATCTTTCTTCCTCTTCTAGTCCATTCAAGTGCCCAGCACATGGGATGGTATCATCCACATTTTTAGGTTGTGTCTTCTCCTCACCAAGTTTAGTTGTTTGTAAACACTCCTGCAGACACACCCAGAGGTCATCTTTACTAATATTTTAGGTGTCATTCATTCAAGAATGGTTGGTATCATTAATTAAAACTTAAAACCACATTAAATATAATTCTTCAGTATCTTTTTCAGACATTGTTACATAAAGCCTTGTGCTCCATGAACCTGTAGAACTTTACATCTTTTGGAATTACCGTGGTTCTACTGTCCATCATCTTCTATTTTCCCCACCTGTCACATTTTCTGACTCCAGTCTTTCAGTGTAGATATTTCAAGACTATATTTTGGGGCTGGAGAGATGGCTCAGCGGTTAAGAGCACTGACTGCTCTTAACCCATGTCTTTCTCCACAATAGTAACTCAGTCTGTCTTCATCATAGTTTTCTCATCTTCAGACAATTGTATCTGCCCACTTCTCACCTAATATTAATTAGATGATAGTAAGGCATAATATAGGCCAGTAAATGAACATTACAGATAGAGAAACAAACACTGGAGGAGATTCAGACTACTGAGAAGTGAGTAGCATAGCAGATTAAGATTTAAAAATAAAGCACAGTTTGTCTAGCATGTCATATTGGGCAATGTCAGCATAACAATGGATGATTAATTCTCATTGAAGGTGAGCATAGCACTGGATTAATTCTCACTGAAGTCAGAAGAGCAGTAGTAATTAAGCAGTGACTACTATGCAAACTACTTTCACTTGCAATAGTTTGCTCAATGTCTTGCTTAATTCACCCAAAATAGTGCCAGGTAGGGACTTGGAAACCTGTTTTTTTTTTTTGATTAAGTGAGGACCATACAACTTAAATGACAGTGTCCACAAAATAAGGCAATAAAAGAATCACACTGGAGACTAAGATTGCTTGACTTTGAATAGCTTGTATGTTCAATGCATCCCCTATTCTTCTTCCCTTTAGACACATTCTGGATAATGCTAATGATACTAAACTCACCTATAGCCTTCTGCCCTCATGTACACAAAGTCTAAAGTCTATGGGAGTGTGCCAGAGATCCTAGCTTGCTGAATGTAAACTCCAAGGATCTGGTTTCTCTAGCAATGTGAATATGGCCAGGTAGCTTCCTTGCACTGAACAATGGTTTCACATACTATCAAAGAGAATTGGGTGTACAAATCTCATAGCCCTGTTGTTTGCATCCAGCAGGAGAATTTACAGGGATCTCATCACTTACTGTCATTAACCTGAAGAAGTAAGACTTTTCTAAACTCTATATTATGCATTATTGCATTTGCAGTTTTAAAACACTTTTAATTTTTAAGAATTCATGTGTCAAATGCACACTTTTAAGCTAAACTGACTTGTTACTTCTTTAGTTTCCATGTTTTAAGGAGAATTGACTCTTAATATTCACTGGACCTTGAAGAACGAACCCTTTGCCACTTGGTTCATAGTTTGTCAAGATTGGTGAAGTCACTTGCTGTCCCACTTATTTTTCCTGTTGTTGTGATAAAGGTCTCTGCCAAAAGCAATGTAAGGGGTAAAGGTTCATTTTTATCTTCTATTTGAATTCACAGTCTGTTGCTGTGGGACAATGGTCTTGTACCCTGTAAAGATTTGTCAGTTGTATTGGTTTAATAAAACACTGATTGGCCAGTTGCCAGGCAGGGTGGTCAAAACAGGAGAAGTCTGGGAAGAGGAAAGGCTCAGTCTGCAGTTATCACCCAGACACAAAGGATGCACAATAAGAATGCCTTAGTGATAAAAGTTACCAAGCCACATGTCTAACACAGGCAAACATTATAGGTTAATGTAAGATGTAAGAGTTAGTTAATAAAAAGCCTGAGCTACTAGGCCAACCAGTTTATAATTAATGTAGGCCTCTGTGTGTTTCTTTGGGACTGAACAACTGTGGGACTGGGTGTGTCAGAAAGTTCTGTCAACAGTCTGTTGTTATGAAGAAGTGATGGCAGCAAGAACAGCTAGACATATCACATTCACATTAGAAAACAGAAGAAATTAATGCTCATCTTACTTTTCCTTATATAATCCAAGAGTTCTTTCCCATGGAGTAATGCTTCCCTTAATCTAGAAGGATGTTTCCGAGTCAATCATATATGAGACCCACCTTCCAGAACATTCTATACTGCATCAAGGGGAGAATTTACTCCAACCCTTCCAGTTCTACCATGTGCAATGAGGATAATTTTGATGTATTCTACATTAGCTACAGTGAAACATTTCACATTTTATGTTCTGTGTAAATATTTTTCTCTGACTTTTTAAGGAGTCTTCTTTTATTGAAACATTCTTTGACATTTTTTATAATACAGTAAAATGCATTTGACTATTTTTGGACATGTGACTTCATGATCATAAATATATATTATATACTGTATATATACATACACATAATTACTATATATAGTATAAGTATACTATACATCATATATATCATTGTTTACCATTTATCTGCAGAATCAGTTTCATTGTGCAAAAATAGAAACATTATGAGCACTAGACAATAGATCTACATGTCCTCTACCACCAGTCTTTGGAAACAACTATTCTATTGTAAATACTTTGGATTTAAATATTTCAACACTCTCATGGGAGTAAAATCATAAATTTGTGTCTTTTATAGTTATAAACCAACTTTTGTAACCATGTACATTGTTTAACAATATCAAGATTTCTGTCATTTTTTAATGTTAAATAATACCCTATTCTATATATTTTGAATATGTTTGTATATTATGTGTGTAATAATGCATATTATATATTCTGTAATATATATGCCATATTTTTATAGATTTAGCTATCTTGAGAGAGGTAGATGGCATCTACTTTTTAGCTATTTTAAAAAATACTGCAATAAACTTGGATCTTCAAAACGCTCTTCAAGCACACAAATTTTCAATTCTTTTGGGTACAAATTCAGATGTACAATTGCTGACTCATATGGTAATCATATTCTTAAATCTTCAAAAAAAATAGCTATGTTATTTCCCACAGCAGCTGCATGCATCGTTTTACATTCCAACTTGCAGTACAAAAGGGTCCCAATTTCTCTACATTCTTGATGTTTGTTCTTTTCTTTTGTGTTTGTCTTGTGTGAGGTGGTATTTCATTGTGGTTCTGATTTGCATTCCCTCATGTTTAATCATGTTGAGTCATTTTTCCTGTTTATTAACTACTTGCTTATCTTCTATGAAGACATGGTTATTCAAGTCCTCTGATCAGTTTTGAATTTGGTTCTTTGTGTTGTTGAGTGTTAATAACTCTATAAACTCTTTAAGTAAATTTCTTGATAATTTTGAATATCTTTTTGTTCATGGGTTTTTCATGCAATCACAGTTGCTAGTGGCAAAAGCTTTTGTACAAAGTTCAGTTTATCGATTCTTATCTCAGAAAGATTAACTGATACTCTAACCCTAACCATATGTATTTACTTTATTTTTAGAAATTCATATAGTGAACTTTAGCCATCTGAAAGTCACATTATTTCTTTGCTCTCCACAACAACACCAGTAGTACTTCAGTTTAAAAGCTCCCTTTGGTGGGGGCTTTACTCTCTATTCTTGATTGTAAACTCTAAAATCTGTGAGAGACTGTGGGCTAGAACTCTTATCTGTTCATCTCTAAGTACACTCACTGTTTAATTTAAAAATCTTTTATGGGAATTAAATTACATCAGTGAAGCAACAGAAACTTTGGGTTATCATTAAGAGCTCAGAAGCTTGAAAAATATGAGCCAGTCTCTTTCCCTACTTAGTGTAAGCTTAAAAGTCTAAGATCAGAAAGGACTCTTTCTAGGATATCCCTATTTGATGTTTAGCAGTGATCTGTCTTTACCTTTCAATACCATTAGTTATGGACATTGTAACAGAAGTCAGTTTAGGACAAATGTCCTGCATCAGCATGTGGGAAGCTAGTTCTTATTTAGTCCATTTGATTTCATAAATCCATAGGAAACAGGAATTATTATTAAGATAGTCATCACACAGTCAGTAGCCACTAGTATTAAATAAGAACAAGAAGCATGCATTCAGAGCTGAAACAGAAGTTTTACAAGGCAACATGTGGAAGTTGTTTTTTTTTTAAGCTTTTTGTATTATATTGTTACAATCTTAGGTGGGCCAGGGAGTGGAATGTGGTAGTTTGAGTGTCACTGACCCCATAATCTCATAGGAAGTGGCACTTTTAGGAGGTGTGGCTTTGTTGGAGTAGGTATAGCTATACCTTGTTGGAGAAGGTATGCAGCGTTAGTGGGCTTGGAGGTTTCCTGTACTCAGCATACCTCCTAGTGTGGGAAACTTCATTATTCTCCCCCTCATAATGAGAATGGACTAAACATCTGAAACTTTAAGTGAGCCACCCTCAATTAAATGTTTTCTTTTTAAAAAATATTTATTTATTTATTATGTATAAAATATTCTGTCTGTGTGTATGCCTGCAGGCCAGAAGAGGGCAGCAGACCTCATTACAGATGGTTGTGAGCCACCATGTGGTTGCTGGGAATTGAACTCAGGACCTTTGGAAGAGCAGGCAATGCTCTTAACTGCTGAGCCATCTCTCCAGCACCCTTTTTTTATTTTTTAAAATGTTTTCTTTATAAAAGTTACTATGGTCATAGTGTCTCTTTACAGCAATAGAAAACCAAACTAAGATGCAAAGCTTCAGGCTTCTTCACTGTGTTATCACTTGAGCCACTGCACTCACAGGTTTAACTCCTGAGAAGGGTAGAGAAAAGCAACAAACACATGATGAAAAATAGTGCACACATGCAAATAGACACACACACAGTCTCTGAGTTAAGGACTAGTGAAATGAGAGATTGAAATCATGTCATGTTAGACATGTCATTAGGGAAGTCCTCTTTGACTTTCCTACCATGGATTGGGGGATATCAGAATGTATTCCTGAGATTTCAGGAAGTCAAGAATTTTATTTGCTTGCCCAAGACAATGAACCACATCTATCTATCTATCTATCTATCTATCTATCTATCTATCTATCTATCTATCTATCATTTTACAACCCAGTTTCAGTTTCTCCTCACTCCTCTCCTCTAAGTCACTCCAACCTCAACTCCCTCCATCTTTATCCTCCTGAATTCACTCTTCCTCCATTTCTGTTTAAGAAAGAACAAGTGAGCCGGGCAGTCGTGGCGCATGCCTTTAATCCCAGCACTCNAGTTCGAGACCAGCCTGGTCTACAAGAGCTAGTTCCAGGACAGGCTTTAAAACTACAGAGAAACCCTGTCTCGAAAAACAAAAAAAAAAAAAAAAGAAAAGAAAAAAAGAAAGGACAAGTGTCCCATGAGTATCAACAAAACATAGCATATCAAGTGGCAGTGAGACTAAGCACCTAACCATATGTTTAAGGATGTTTACACAATAAAGTATGACTCAGCTGTTAAAAACAAGGACACCAGGAAATTCCAAATGAATGGAAGTAGAATAAAAATCATCCTGAGTGAGGTAATCCAGACCAAGAATAACAAAAATGGTATGCTAAGGGATCAGTTTGTGTTCAGATAATGTCATTAAAAGACAGGGAACATGAAAAGCAACAACGCCACCTCCAGCTTTTTGAGCAGGCCTGAGACTCGGGGACATTGAACTCATAACAGAGTCCCAGCTAACTGAAGACCCTCTAATTTGTCTCTAAGCCCAAAGTATTGCCTGCTTCCAGTCTTTTGTCTGCAGACACATTGCCTATGCCCCTTCCCACATACACACACAGCCTCACATAACACTGGTTTCATGTCATTTGAATTGATTGAACAGCAACTTGAATGACGTTCGCTGATTGCATAATATATGCCAGTGTGGTTCTTCTGAGTCTTCGTCCTAGAAACTCATAGTGTCTCCTTCCTCACCCATAACCCACAGAGCCTCTAGAAAGAAGAAGCAAAAATTCGACAGTATGTACACATCCTTAAGGGGTTATTAGTTGAAAAATAAAGACTAGATATACTACAGTCCACAAACCCAAAGAATTTGGTAACAAGGAGAATTCATGGGGGAATACTGGGATCTCCATAGGAACAGGAAATAGAAAAGATTTCATGAATGGGCTGCAGGCAGGTAGGGATAGGAACATGAATGATCAGGTTGGGGATGGGAGACTAGTACTATAAGAGACTACTGTAAAGAAGGGGGCATTTCGGGCTCAGGAAAAAAAACTGGCACAAGGAAACCTCCAGTAATCTACAAGGATGACCACAGTTAAGACTCCTAGCAGTAGAGATACGTAGCCTGAACTCACCATCTCCTGTGACCAGGCAAGACTTCAAGTGGAGGGAGTGAGACACCAACCCAGCCACACAACCTTCGTTCTACAGTCTTTCCTGCCTATGGGGTATGCTGGGGTAAGGGCAGCCTAGAGACTGAGTGAGTGGCCAACCAATAACTGGTCTAGCCTAAAATCCATGCCAGGAGTGTAAACCCATCCTTGACACTACCTAGACCACCAGAACCAACAGGCTGGATCACCCAGAGGCCTGGGATAGAACCAAAAATGGTTGGAAGAAAAAAAAAGTCAATGTAATGATGCCCAATGATATCTGCTATACACTAGACTGGTGCCTAGTCCAATTGTCATCAGAAAGGCTTCATCTAGAAACTGCTGGAAACAGATGCAGACCTACAGCCAAACATTAGGTAGAGCTCAGGAATCCTGTCGAAGAGGAGGGGAAAGGATTGTAGGAGCCAGAGAAAACTGAAAAGAAAACTCTCAGAATCAACTAACCTGGACTTATAGGGCTCACAGAGACTGAATTGAAAACTCGATATGTTCTCTTAAAAATAATTAAAATTTATTTTTGACATTTTCTTGCTTAAATATACTGTATCACTAGCCTACTCCTATTGTTTCCCTCCTTCTTGACAACTTCTCTCTCTTAAGTTTCTGTCCTGTCCTGTTCTGTAACCAATCAGTCCAAGAAATACATAGAGGCTTATGATAATAATAAACTGTTTGGCCTATTAGCTCAGGCTTATTATTAGCTAAACATTACAACTTAAATTAATCCATAGTTATTGTCTATTTTTATCCATGTGGCTTGGTACCTTGGTATCTTTTCCCAGTGAGGCATTCTCATTTTGCTTTCTCTGTATCTGGCTGGTGACTACATCTCTCTGCATTTCCTCTTTCCAGAATTCTATTAGTCTGGTCTCCCCACCTATACTTCCTGCCTGGATACTGGTCAATCAATGTTTTATTAAACCAATATGAGTGTCAAATCTTTACACTGTACAAAAGCATTATTCCACAACATCTCTCTCTTTCTCTCTGTGTGTGTATGTGTGAATTTGTGTTTAAAACCTCTGCTTCTCCCTTTTCTTTTTGTGTTCTTTCTTATTAATTAATTTTTCCTATTTATTTTACATACTGACAACAGATTCCCCTCCCTCCTCTCGTTGCATAACCCCCACCTCCTATCTACCCCCTCACCATCCACTCCTCCACCATAGTCCACATGCAGGAAGGAGCAGGGTTCCCATGGGCATGAACAAAACTACTAAGATTCAACTGTGAAAGGCTACACTCTGGAATCCTATTTAAAAGCACAATTGCTGAATGAGGTTTCGAACTCCTTATTAAAAGAGTTAGTTTTTTGTATATATGTGTGTGTGTGTGTGTGTGTGTGTGTGTGTGTGTGAATATATATCACTGTGTGTGGATACCCCTAGATACCAGAAGAGTGTATCAGATTCCTTGGATCTGGAGTTATAGGTGGTTGTGAGCCACAAGTGGGTCTGGAAAATCAATTCTGGTGTTCAAGAATGGCAGCAAGTGCTCTTAACCACTGAGGAGTTTCTTCAGCCCCATAATCTTGCTCTGGGATATAAATTCAAGGAAACTTATGTAAGACACACAAATTGGTATGATCATTAAAAAAATAGGTAATGCAATCACTTAACTTTCCTCACTTAAAATAATTCCTAGAATTATTCAACTTTATACAACTAAGGTAACATTGCAAATTGTAACAATGCCTCCAAACACCCAAAATTTGCTAGTAAATGTTCAGTGTTATCTCCTGTACCCAGAAAGTTTGTGTTGTTTTGAAATTTGCATAAACATAGAGGTGAGGTAGATTTGACTTTGTGTCAGTTCTAATCTTGGGTTTCAACAAAACATGACTTTTGCTATATATTCTCCTATATTTCTGCCCTTACCATGACAGTGCCCCTGGGCTGGCCTGTGGGGAAATGAGAGACACATGGACAGGCTAGAATTATCAGTAGGGATTACCTAATATTCATAGCCCAAATTCATCTATTCAATTCAAGACAAACACATGTGAACACCAGTGCAAATTTTACTGTATGTAACTGAGGACATGTAGTCTGTCATTGTATATCAACTGATTGTTAATAAGCATATTCTTTCAAATAGTCCCTTAAAAGAACAAAATTTTACACAGTAAAATGTTTCCTTCCTTCAACCTACAGAAAATTCCATGATCAGCTTGGTTTTCTCCCTACAGACACAAACACCTCATTAGCCAATCCTCACTGTCAGATTTCTGGCTCCTTTACTATTTACAATATATTTCATTTTCTTCAAACTGGCTTATGCCCAGTCAGTTATTACTTTCTTCATGTTTTGAGAAAACCAAATTTATCCCTATCTATTTACTATGGGAATGCATTTGAATAGAAAACAACAGGTGTAGCAACTAGAATATGAAGTGATTTTTAACACAGTCTGAAGCTTGCTATAATCAAACTCCTTGAATCATATACAATACTCACTTCAGGAAAATCTTTTGTATTTACAAGTATTTCCTGCTGTATACCCCGATGGTCAGCTGAGCTCTAGTTAAAAAAAAAGTGGAAATAATTTTATATTTATCCTCTTCAAAATTATTTAAAAGAATAGTATGTAAGTCTGATCTTACCCATAAATATCAGAAATGTCATGCTACTAATTTAATGCAAATGAAGACTCTTTGAAGAACACTGGAGAACTGGTCATCTTAATTCATTGCAAAGTCGGTGTTGGGGGATACTACTTCTTCCCCTGAGGCCCCCTGAACCTTAAGTCTCTCTGCTATAGCTGGTATTATTTCTGGAATTTATCCCACTCATCACACAGTTATATAATAAAGTAAAGAAGTGTATGAGTTATTTTTGTTTTGCTATAATAAAATATCTGAGGAAACACCAAATAAGAGGGATTTACTTTGGTTGATAGTTCTAGAAGGTTCAACCCATGTTCATGTGGTCTCATGGGTTTAAGCAAAGCCCTGGTGCTAAAACCATGCAGCAGAGAACACCAATTCAGACATAGTAGACAGGAAGTAGAAGGAATATGAATACAGGAGCCTGTAGAATTTTTTAAATTTTGTTTTCAACATCCCATCCTCAGTTTTCCCTCTCTCTTGTCTTCCTAGTCACTCCCCATTCTACCCCATCCACTCCTCCTCCTCCATTTCTCTACAGAAAAGGGATATCAACTGAACATGGTGTATCAAGTTGCAGTAAGACTAAGCACCTTCTTTTATATTAATGCTGGAAAAGACCACCCAGGAGGAGGTCCCAAAGGTAGACTATAGAATCCTACTGTAGTCTTCTACAGTAGATAGATAGGCCCTACTCCCACTGTTAGGAGGCCTACAAGGAGACCAAGCTACCAATCTGTAACATATATGCAGAGACCCTAGGCCAATCCCATGAAGATACTCTTGTTAATTCAGTCTCTGTGAGCTCCTATGAGTCATGGTTAGTTGATTCTATGTGTTTTCTGGTGGTGTCGTTGTCCCTTCTGACTTTTAAAAATTCTTCTTCTTCCTCTTCTGCAGCCTCTCTGCTCCACCTAATGTTTGACAGTGGATCTCTCTCTCTCTCTCTCTCTCTCTCTCTCTCTCTCTCTCTCTCTCTCTGTGTGTGTGTGTGTGTGTGTGTGTGTGTGTATCAGGATGAAACCTCTCTGATGATAAATGGACTAAGCACCAATCTGAGTATAGCAGAATATCACTAGATATCATTTTTTTTATTATTTTTTTGCCAGTCATTTTTGCTTCTATTCTAAGTCTCTGGGCTATCCATTCTCTGGGTTTTGGCCTTCCAGGCAGTGTCAGGGTGGGCTGTCTCTCATAGTATAGGTATCAATGACCCTGTACAATTTCTATGCCACCTTTACCCCAGCACACCTTGAAAGCAGAGCAAACTGAAGGTTTTGTGGCTGGTTTGGTGTCATTCACTGCAAGTCTTGTCCGGTTACAGTAGATGGCCAGTTCAGGCTCCATAAACCCCATGGCTAAGAGTCTTAACTATGGTCACACTCATAGATTCCTGGAAATTTCCATTGCACAAAGTTTCTAACTCATCCCGAGATGACCCCCAATTCTAGTTGTCTCTCCCAGTACTTTCTCCCTTCATCTTTCCCCAAACTGTCTTTCCTATTTCCATTCTCACCCTCCCCCCATCCCACCCATCCACATACAATGTTGATTCTCAGAAAATTGGGAATCGATCTACATCAAGACCCAGCTATACCACTTCTGGGCATATGCCTAAAGGATGTTTTGTCATACATGAGTATTTTTTCAACTATATTCATAGCAGTTCTATTCATAATAGCCATAAAATGGAAAAATCCATATGTCTATCAACCAAAGAATGGATAAAGAAAATATAGTGCATTTGTCCAATGGAGTATTAATCAACTGTCAAAAAAGTAAAATCATGAGATTTTCAGACAAATGGATAAAGGTGGAAAAAAATCACCCTGAGTGAGATAATACAGACACAGAGAAACAAACATGGTATGTATCATTTATAAGTGGATAGTTAACATTACAGACCCAGAGAAGCTATGTAACAAAGAGGACTCAAGGAAGTATGCATGAATCTTTCTGGAAATGGGGAATAAAATAGCCCTTAGCATTCTCATCCTTATTTTTTTATTTGTTCTGGGTTCCCAGATCATGGATGTATGAATCATACTCAAGGTGAGTTTTCTCTCTTCTGTTAATTATCTAGGAATGCCTCAGAGACTCATGCAGAGATGTGCTTCCTTCTCAATAATTCACAATCCAGTCAGGGAAACATAAAGTCTAGTTATCACAAGTGGTAGCATATCATTGGCCAAACAAGTCCATGTCCTTATTGCTCCATTGCTACATCTCAGTTGCCACAGTTTTGATGGTATTGCTATAATTTGTCACTAAAACCTCACACCTCAGAAACCGCTTAGGCTTAGTCACACCAGGCAGCAATTATTTCATCTTAGGAGACTGAGAAATGACAAATAGAACAGAAATGATACGCTTTCATAAGACATGAAAGAAAAATCCACTATATATATATTTTTAGTATACTAAGCATTTTTTAAATCACTTAGGATTCCTATGAAAATGACAAAATTTGGGATTTTATACTATAGTCAGGTTACATTGGGCAAATAAATTGACCATATCACACAGTCACACTGAATATGGACAAAAGCAGAAAGGAGTAAGAAAAGCTATGGATTTTAAGAACTGAAGGGCATCTGCTATTAAAAGGACATGTGACATATGAGACAACAACCAAAGATATCTTGAGTGGGGTAAGAAGTGTGTTGAGCAAATCGAGCAAAACCTTTCTAGGCTAAGAAAGGAAAATAAGCCAGGCCCCAAACAATTTGCATAGGTTATATGGATAGCATAAAGACAGATGCGCCTAAAGTAATGAAGAAAGAGCCAATGAATATGGGACACAAAGGAAAACAGTGACAAGTCAGACCATGAGTGATCTCACAGACCACGTAGGAAGCTTCATTCCTGACTTAAGAGAGCTGAAGAGGAACATTTGCAAGCCTGAGCCTAGTCAGCA
The DNA here is from genome assembly GCA_028555095.1 of Dicrostonyx torquatus. Lineage (NCBI taxonomy): Eukaryota > Metazoa > Chordata > Mammalia > Rodentia > Cricetidae > Dicrostonyx > Dicrostonyx torquatus. Next base: position 5,154,539 of record JAQHUG010000045.1, read on the forward strand.
GCAATTAATCCATTGGCTTGTCAAGGGAAACACATTTTACACGAAAACTCAAAAATACTCAAGAACTATCAACATCACCACATGCACAAAGTTCATTTTTCACTCGAAAATAACAAAATAAGCAATGGACCAGGAAAACACAATTGTTCCAGTATTATTTCAATTTCTGTGATAAAATATCCTGACAAAAAGCCATTTAGGCGAGAAGAGGTTTATTCAGCTTGCAGTTGCATTTCGCTGTGCATCACTATGGGATAGATTCATGGCAGCCACTTGAGAAGAACCAACTGCCATGTATCCACAGTCAAGATCATAGGGAGAGGAGCACAAGTATGTCCACCAGCTTGCCTATTTGTGCTGAGCTCAATTTCTCCTCTCTTGAGTAGTTCATTCCTTGAGAAATGGGCTACATCATTAACACAGTCAGGTCAGATCTTCCCACAGGCCAACCCACAATAGACAATCCATCATTGAGACTCTCTTCACAGATGGTTCCAAGTTGTGTCAAGCTGACAGTTAAAGCTAAGGATCACAATAACTAAAAGGCAAAAACTTAGCTAATAAAAAAATAGAATCAAATAATATAAACTATGGAACCAGCAAACAAAGGTTGTAAAAGAGCTAATGAGTTCTGGAATTTTAAATTAAGGTGAAGGTGGTGGTGGCACTTCTATAAACCCTCAGGTCAGAAGAATCATGAGTTCAAGGCCATTCTGGCTGCACTTTCTCAAAAGAGGAAGATGAAATAAAATAAATAAAAAGCCACAAACAAGCAAACAATATTAAATATGTATTTTAAGAAATATAGAACTCAAACTCAGAAAGACTAAAGTTCCATGAGAAATCGTACTGTTTCACTAACTTTTTAGTACTGTGATAAAACCCCATAACCAAAGTAACTATGAGACATAATTTCTTTAGGGTATCGTAGCATAGCAAGTCCACAAAGACAGAGGAGGTACGGCAGCAGGGCACTAGGGCAGAAAGCTGAGTGAGCCATTGTATTCACTGCACACATAGGAAGTACAGAACATTAACTGGAAGTGGAGTAAAGTTCTAAATTCTCAACGCCTACCTCCCCCAGTGATGTCCTTCCTCCACCCCACTCCACCTCCTAAAGTTCCACAGTCTCTCCCAAACAGTGCCACACTTTGAATTGTTCAGCTATTCAAGTCTATGTACATCATTTCTCATTCAAACCATCACAGGTATGTTATCCGAAACTGAAAATTAACTGTATAGACTTGGTGGCAGATTCAGTTCTACGAAAGACAAGGTTAGCAACCCAGTTGAAATAGATTCAAACTAGAGGATATTATAAAGATCTCCAAAAATGAGGATGAATCTCAGTGACTGATGAACATTTTGAAAATGTCTGAACAATGGCATATGAGAAGTAGACAGAAAAAGTAAGAAGGATTAAAAATGTATAAAATTAGATTAAGGACGCTTAAAATCCTTCATATGATTTATATGCTTTCAAAAAATCCAGAAAATCCCAATCTGGTTAAAAATTAAGAACAAAACAGCACAAAGTATAGCAGTAAATTTCCCTATGTATTTAGAATCCCTTTGAAACCTTTTTCATTCCAGAATATTTAAATGTACAATATGATTAAAATAAATGAAGATTCAAAGCATAATGTGAGTTATGAGCCAGAAATTGGACTTACAAGGGCATATTTGTATTTATATATAATAGAATAACATATATATGGTATATTATTGTATATGTGTGTATATACATATATGTCTCCACATCATGTATACATAAAAGCTTTATAAATGAATTAGACTGAAATTACTGAGTAACCAGAACAAATTACAATAGATAATGAATGTTATCCTCATGGGTAAAGCTACTATAACCTTACGGAATTCAGGAAAGTATAGTTTACAAATACATATAGTCTCGATTTATCATGCTCAAAACACTGTTTGATTTTTGTTCAGCTTGAAGACACAACTTGAAGAGAAAAGAAGCATAAACTGTGAAAAGAAAATGACAGTAGTTTTCCCATTGGGAGCTATGCAAGTCAGAAGATAAAGGGGTGGAATATGTGGGGAAGAAAAAGGAGAAAACACCAAGAGCATAATTCTGTATCTTAGAAAAGGAAAGTTTATATCTCAGAGACAAATGTAAAATGTGGCTTCTAGTGAACAAATCCTAGACAATTAATTGTTAAGAGGTTTGGTCTGTAGTAAGTGAATAATACAGCAGTCTGAATGCTAAAACCTTTCCTATCTCGAAGTAAGGGCTGCATCCAGATTGACTCCTGCAAAGGGACCTGTAAATCCAGGTAGTATCCCTCCAGGGCCTGAGCCATTCAGAGAACGTTATGTGATTTATGGTGATGGGTTTTGTTAAAATAGACACATTGCGGACTGTACATATTTGACTTTTGGAGAATCTAAGATCTTCGGTGCTTCATTTTTACTAGCTTGCTCTCACTAAAATATAAAGACCAGGCTGACTTCCCTAGGTGACAATACTCTGAAATGTTGACACAATTCCTGTGGATATTAATTATGTCCATATCTTTCTCCAGAGAGAAGACTTCAAGAAATTTGTTACTGGCCCCTCCTACATTTCATGCCATGTGCTGTCCATTTTTGCTGATACATCTTTTCATTTCAGTAAACTGCTACCGTAAGTACAAAAGTTTCTGAGATACGTGAGTTCTTTAATTAAGGTAAGATACCTAAATATGGACTCAGAACTTTGACATATTTATGTTTATAAACATATGTAGGTATGTGTCTTGTGTATACTTACATACATATGCATTCTTCAACATATTGGTAAGGGTCTAAAGAAAGAAATTAAGAAGTTATAGATCCACATACACACCACATACTTCCAAAGATTCCAAGTTTGAAACTCTGATAGTAGGAGTGAGATTGTTATTGCCCCCAAGAAAGTAGAAACTATGAGGAAAGATGACCATTTTCAATATGGTACTTTGACTGTTACTTAAATGCATTAATTCATTTTATAAAACTTATTAAACTATATAGATGTGTATTATGGCAGTCTATGTGAGATAGGTAATTGATAAAGGATAGTAAGGTAGATAGATAATGGATAGACAGATCATAGAAAATAGAGACAGACAAATAGATGGTAAATAGGTAACTATTTAAAAAATGTTTTAAAAAAATCTGGGCATGTGTGTTTAGTGGTATAGCATTTTCATAGAATAGAAAAGGTCTTGGATTTGATCTAGCCCTGATAAAAGCAGCATACAGCATCTTACACACATAACTGATGGGTAGTCATCTGTGAAAAAAATTTTGATGCGCCATGTTATATGTAATTTTACTATGTTAAGCCTTCCTTTTTGTTTAAACAGAAAAGAAGAAATGGTATGGGAGGTCCTTTTGTCTGTGTGTTGCTTTATATTGATTAATAAATAAAGAGCTGGCTTGGCCTATAGCATAGGAGGAAGAAGGTAGAGTCAGAGATGCCATGGATCTGCCGCCAAAGACAGACATGATGAAACTTTGCTGGGAAGCCACTGCCACGTGGTAATATTCAGATTAATAGAAATGGGTTAAATTAATATAAGACTTAGCCAATGAGAAGCTAGAGCTAATGGGCCAATCAGTAATTTAATTAATACAGTTTCTGTGTGATTACTTTGGGTCTAAGCAAGCCGGGCTGATGGGAACCAACAAGCAGGCCCTCCTCCTACAAAGTTTAACTTAAAAAAAAAAAACAGTAGTTTGCTGATACTCTTTCTAATTCTGGAATAAAACGTGTTATAGCAAGATCACAAATTTTGTAAGCCCAAAGGAACTTAACTTAATCTTTATTAGTCATCTAACTTTATGCTCTAAAAACATACTTCATTCATTTCTCTTGAGTCTTCCCTCTGCTAAATGGGAGGGAAGGGTCTTTGCATTTTAGTGCTATGGTGGGAGCATAGAAATCACATAAACAGAAAGATTCAATTATTAATAAATACTTTGCCTTATGTAACTGTCATTAATATTGTGATTAAGATGGTGAAAAAGACAGGAAAAATAAAAAGCTACTGAGAGTATTTCAACTAATATGAAATAGAAAATTAGGAGGTTGGGGACATAGCTCAGCTGGTAGAGTGCTTGCTTATCATGCATAAAGTATGCATAAGAGGGCATAATAGTTTATGTCTGTTGTCCCACCACTCAGGAGGATGATGCCAGGATGATCACAAGTAAGGAGTAAAGAAGAGGGGGAGAGAACTAGTGATAAAAGAAGTAAAAGAAGAAATGGGAAGAGGAAAGAGAGAAAAGTGGAGAAGAAACAAAAGGAGAGAGGAAGAAGCAAGGAAAAAAGGGAAAGAAAGGAATTCAGAGTACTGGAGAAACTTATCTAAATTTCACCTTTCAAAGTATCTTTTATTTTTTATTTTGACATAATTGGAAACAAGATACTTGTATAGATAATAAAAGCACTACAGAATTAAATGTAAGTTATGAAAATTGAGGAAACTAATGTTAAACAAATGAGATTTTAGACAGAGTTTTGATATTTAAAACAATTTCTTGCCAGCACCATCAAAGAGCTACCATTTGTTACCAGAGAAAGCAGGGTGCTCTTGGAGATTTTATTCCTATTAATAAACGAATTTAAGAATTGTCTCACAAGGAAGCTTGAGCACAATTTTATTAGTGTTTGAAATAAAAACACCTTTGCAAAGAACTTGTAACTCTCAGCAGCTGTCTGGAGGAGGAGAATGGAGAAGAAAAGGTAGAGAAGCATGTTACTTGTGGGCAGGAAGCTCGGCTACCCAGCAGCCATGCAACCATGGACAGAAATAATGAAGTCCAGTGTCATGCAAAGCACATTTAGAAAAAGGAAAGGAATAGGAAAGGTTGTTCTTTCCCGCGTAATCCAGAAAAGCCTAGGCGACTAGGAAGCTTCGTGTCTGCAGTGCTGTAAGTGACTACAGTAGGGGCAGAAAGGAAAAGTTTATTATCCCATTAAAGGGACAATTATTCCACTTATTCTTTAATACGACTTAAGGTTGACCCACCTTTCTCAAGAGTGGTCCATTGGCCAGGTGATTGCTCGCCCAACTTGATTATCTCCTAAGGAAGAGACAACAGCACACTTTTATTCAGAGATAAATTTCATTCATTCGGTGAGGAGGTAACAACTTTCCTCCAGAGGGTCTCCAATACTACAATAACGCATTACTGCCAGCTCCAACTTGGATTGGCAAAATCTCACACTATGATAACCACCATTCTTCTAAGACAAAAAGGCAGGAGCTGAGGTATCTAGAGACCCTCTCAAACTAAATACTCCTAGTACATGGCAAGTACAACTCTTTGATAAATCAAAATACATGCTTAAATTCATTCATTTATAAATTTCATATAATATTCCTCATACCCTCAGGGATGGCAAATTTGGGGGTTGAATACATGCTTTTAAAGGACACTTATAACTTAAACTTGATGCCCTATGGCTTCCATAAATAAATTTCACACTCTATGTTGTCCATAGCTTGGGGTTTATAAAATCTTATCTGAATTCTGACCAAATCCTATAGAATGTGATAATGAGCACAGGCAAAATATTAAGTGAAAATAAAATTTAATTTGATAGCCTTGTAGCGCAGCAAGTACGGATATTTATGCCAGGATGATCTTAGGAAACTGCAGCATCCTACTGTGAGATAATGAGCTTCCATTTCTAAAATTTCAATCATTTAATTTCTCAGTTGCAATACACTTCAGAAATCATTATTCTCATGATCTATCTCCTCCAAACACAGGAAGCAGTCTCAGAGCAAGTATAAAACTTGCCTGAGCTCACAAAGATTTTAAGAACCACACTAAGGTTCTCGAGGACTACAACTAAGCTCCTTGACTCAGGCCAGATGCTTTTGAAAGAATTCCAACAAAAAAAATGGATGCCAGGGACTAGGAAGATAATTTAATGTGTAAAGTGTTTGCTGTGCCAGTAACTACCTGAGTCTGAATGCTCAGCACTCATAGAAAGCCAGATACAGCAGATTCTGTCTGCAATTTCAGCACAGCACAGGAGGTGAAGTGGAAAAAGGAGATCCCCTGGAAGCTCACACGTCAGGCAGTCCGACATTTACAGCAGTGGCAAGAGATTCCCATGTCTTGTTCTTGCTGGGGTGTTATCTGTTGTGTGTTGCCCCATTCCCTACCTTAGTAATTATTGACAAGTGATAGCTTTGAGAGAGAAAGAGGGTCAGATTTCTCTAAGTATAAGGTCTCCCTGATAGCGAGACCATGCTTAAGATTCTAGGGTTGAGAGGATGGCCACACACTTAAATATAGGTAGTACTAATTAAATACAATGTGTTTTTCAAAACAATTAAACGAGGGCATAAAGTCAAATGGGTTTGGAATTGTGAGTGGGCCTGGGAGAAGTTGGAGGATGAGCAAACATAATCAAAATACAATATATGAAATTCTCCAAAAAATTACTAAGAGATCCCAACAAGGACCTACACTCAACATTCTACACACACACACGCACACACTGCCAAGCACACAAGACTGCACTTCACTCAGGGATATTTACATACACACCTTCCCCCCCACACACACAC
>JAQHUG010000045.1:5223553-5254262 GCA_028555095.1 Dicrostonyx torquatus
ACATATATGAATCCAACTGGAAAAGGGAAATAGACAAGATCTTCTGAGAAAATTGGGAGCTTGGTGAAGGTGTAGGAGAGGAGGGAGGAAGAGGAACATGAGAGAATTAGATGTTTGAGATGAAGAAAGAACAGAGAGGAATAGCAAGGAAAGAGATATTTTGATTGAGGGAGCAATTATGGTGTTAGGGAGCTAGCACTAGGGAAATTCATAGGAATCCACAAGATTGACCCCAGTTAAGACCCTAAGCAATAGTGAAGAGGGTGCCTGAACTGGCCTCGCCCTATAATCAGATTGATGACTACCTTAATTGTCATCATAGAATCTTCATCCAGCAACTGATGGGAGCAGATACAGAGATCCACAGCTAAACACTGAGTCAAGCTCCCACAGTCCAGTTGAAGAGAGAGAGAAATGATAACATGACCAAACGGGTCAGACCATGATGAGGATACCCATAGAAACAGCTGACCTGAGCAAGTGAGAGCTTACTGTCAGTGGGGGAATCTTCATAGGACCAAAGGAAGTCCTCTGAATGTGGGTGACAGTTGTGTGGCTTGGGCAGTGGTACCAAGGATTCATCCCTAGTGCTTGAACTGCCTTTTTGGAGTCCTTTCTTTTTGGAGGGATACCTTACTCAGCCTAGCTATAGGAGGGAGGGCATTGGTCCTGCCTCAAAGTGAAATGCCAGACTTGCTGACAACCCATAAAGCCTTACCCTCTCCCAGAAGTGAGTTGGGGGAAGGCGGGAGGAGCAAGAGGAGGGGATGGAGTGGGAACTGTGATTAATATACAAAATGAGAATTCGTTTAGAAAATAAATAAGCAAAATAAACAGAAAAAAGTGTGAAAAACAACACTCTATCAAGTTCTTTACATACAGATGCTTCAGAGTGTCCCACACCAGCCTCCACTACTAGTAAAATGGAAATTAGAATAGCACCTGCCACCGATTGTTAATCAAGACTCAAAAAACTAGCATAGGGCTAGAAAATAATTAGGATCAGTAAAAAATTACCATAACCATTGTTCAATAGGACTTTAATTTTTTCCAATCTGCTGCTTTCCAGTTCTAGCTACAACAATTGCTGATGTTGCACGATCATCTCCGTAGAGTCAGTGGCCTAATATGCTGTAGCTAATTGTCTCTAGGTGAGTTCTCCACATAAAGTTTCTAACATCTTCAAATACACCTATGGGAGTGTCAAAGATGTGACTCAACAGTTAAGAGCTCTGACTGTTCTTCAAGGGGACTAAAGCTCCATTTTCAGCATCTAAGTGGTGGCTCGCAACCATCTCTCACTCTAGTCCCATGAGCTTTAACACCCTTCTCTGCCCTCTGTGTGGATCAGTAATAAACATGATACACAGGCACATTTGCCGGCAAACACTCATATACAAAATATAATTTTTGTCAAAGATTAAAAAGAAAGTGTATTCATAAAGCAAAGAAAGAAAAATACAGTAAACACAAAACAAACTGTTTTTATGTCAAAGCTTCATGCCATTTGATGAGAAGCGCATTGTAAATTTTACTGTGGACCTCCTTTAGCAATAAGTTGGGTGTTTTTTTTTTCTTGCTACATTAATATTCCCATCTATATTTAAAGATAAGGGTCTGTTTGGTCACGCTTAGCGTTGAGATCAGTGAACTTTTAAAGCATTTGATATCAACATTTCACCAAATATAGGAAAGGTTGAGCTAGCCTTCCTTTGACTCTTCCTCCCCCCCATTGTAACTGTTGATACAGTTGATTGTGGCCCACATCCTCAGAGTCCCTGTTTCCACTCAGTCTTTCTCACTTTTCTATCTTCAGAACGCATAATCCTAACTGATCTGTCTTTAAGTTCACTGATTGTTTCAGAAGAAGCCAGCTGGTAGAAACTAGCTTAAATCTGTTGTCGAAACCCTAGTGACTTTTATTTCTCTCTACTTATGGTTTTTACCCTAGCCATTCTACTCCATTTTCACAGTTTTTATCCCTTTAATTATGCTCTCCTGTTAGGCATTTCTTATATTCATTCCCCTTTATACCTTTAGGGACAGTTTCTTAATTGTTTGAACATATTTATAGTAAGTGATTTCTAGTCCTTGTGGTACACCAACTACTTAGTTTTCCTCAGTGTCTGTCTTTATTGAATGCCTTTACCCATCCCCATGTGCTGATGTATAAGCAGTAGTTTGCTGCTTTGCTTCATATGCTTAAAAACGAATATTTTAAATAATAGAGTGCAGCAACTACTCTGGACATCAGACCTCCTCATAATAGAGTATTTTAGCTGTTATTGCCCCTCCGTCATGTGAGTATCTGTATGTGTGCACACAGGTGGGTGTGTGGCATGTGTTAATGTGTTTATGTATGTATGTGTACTGTCATGTGCAGGGTATGTATACAGTTGTTTGTTGGGACTAGAGGTTGGCATTGAGTGCCTTTCTCAATCTCTCTCCACCGTATTGTCTCTCACTAAACCTGAAATCACAATTCAGCTAGACCAGCTAGCCTATAATATTTAGGATCTGCCTATCTTTGTCTCCCCAGCACTAGAATTACAGGTGCCCATGGCTGTGCCTGGCTTTTCACATGGTGTTAGGGAATGTGATCCCAGGTCCTCATGTATGCACAATTAGCACTTTATCAAATGTGCCATCTCCCAAGCCACTGTTCATGCTTTTCATGACTGTTCCTCTTTATTCAAATTATTTATTTCTATTGTATTTGACTATTGATGAAACCTTGGTTAGCTCCATTATTATTGAATAATTATAGAGGCATGTTTCTAAATATCTGAACCTCTAACTATCCCTACTTAGACTGTGAAGTTTGTGTGTATGTGTGTGTGTGTGTGCATGTGAAAAGGCACATATTCAATACCTAAAAATATTGACCCTAAAGGCTATCTGTAGATGAAAGATTATGGCCTTCTCAAGGTCTTTTCCAAATCCAGAAGTTTCATATCTACTGGACAGTGTGTTTATAGCCTTGCATATCCACAAAGCGCTGAAAATTTCATCTCAAAGAATCAGTCAGTTTTCCAATAGTCCTATAAGCACCTCATTTCCTAGTTTTTCTTCTAGTTCTTTCTCTAGCTTGTTGTCTGAACTGGCCACCAGTTAGTTACAATGTTAGTAAACTGTCAACAATGACCTCTACCAACCTAAGATAAGACCTGTAAAAAAGTTCAATGAAGGGAGTGGGCAAGGATGTCAGCTAGTGGCAACTTCCGAGTCACCAGGGCTTTCTAAGCAGCACCAAATGCTCTTTCCCTACCCTAACCCCTCTAGGCTTCTAGATTTACCACTCCCATCATCACAAGTCTGCAGTTTCAGGACTACTAGAAACCTGGTACAGAGTAAGCTCCCAAATGCCACTAACTATCCTGCTATTCTTCTTTCATTCATAAGGGTCTTAATTGCGTAGCCCTGGCTGGCCTGGAACTTGCTATGGAGACCAGGCTGGTCTCAATCTCACAGTGGTCATCTGTCTCTCCTTTTGAGTGGAATTAAAGGCCTATGCACCACATATGGCTCTTCATACATTTTTGTAAACAAAACCACCTGCTAACTTTTGTAAGCCTTTGATTAATTTCCAGGGCTCTGAAAGGTCACAGCTTCTGCTTTTTCGAAGGAGTAGAGTTTTGGAGGCCCTTGGTTAATCATTCTGGAAAATCTTCTGCCAAATGATACCTTTTGTTTGTTTATTTATTTTATAAGACAGGGTTTCTCTGTGTAGCTTTAGGTGCCTGTCCTGGAACTAGCTCTTATAGACCATGCTGGTCCTCGAACACACAGAGTTTCACCTGCCTCTGCCTCCCACGTGCTCGGATTAAAGGTATGGCGCCACCACTGCCCAGCACCAAAGGATACTTTCTAAAGCACCAGTGTAAGCATTTTTAAAATTGTACAACACTCCCTTGTCAAGTTTCAGATAAAGTCCCCAAAGTGAATTACAAAGGCCTGTGACACCTGGTCTTTACTTACGTTTTAGCCTCTACCATTAGCATTCTCCTCCAAGTCTCCTGTTAACATCTACAAGAAGCCACCATCCTGATGGCCTTCTGCAAAGTCATTTTCCCTCTGCATATTACTATCTCCCTCTCTGCAGCATTCCACTCCCACCAGGCTGATTCACCTGAACTTTCAGTAAATGTCAATTCCTAGCCAACGTTTCCAACTTACAGGCAAGATTTCATCTCCACATTAAGTGTTCTCCTAGCAACCTGTGTTCTTCATAGCACTTACCATGACTGGAACAAAATGTAATTTGTGCAAGTGTTTTGCTGCATATTGTAATTTCTGATGGCTGAGATTTGATCTGGCTCTCAGGGAAATGTTCAATAAATGTTTTTTTGGAGTGAATCAATGAATGAATTAATGAATGAGAGCAAAAGTGCATTGTGCAAATGGCTGGCTAAAGAAGCTGTTCTGCCTAGAGGAAGAGTGACAAAGAGGGAACTAGCAATATGCACTCCTGAAGTTCTCCACTGATATTACCGCTTCAACCAGCATGGCTTCACCAAACTTTCAATTTTACAAATTAAAGAGGATTATGCAGTTGCTAAAAAGTATTACTTGCCTAATAGAAGTCCTTGATTTTATGTGCTAGTGTACCTACTCCAGGGGAGCCAGGGATTTTTGAAAAAGTGGTGTCAGTCAAGTGTGAATTTGTGAGAAAAACAATTAAAAGCAAACAAAACCAAACCACACACTTTAAAACACCCCTGCCCAGGCAACAGATCCAAAACTTCCTGCTAAATCACCAGTGGTGCAGCGAACTACATACCCTACCTATCAGTCTGTTGGGCAGACTGATAGAATCAGCCAAGGGTAGGTGAGGCAGTATCTTGTCTCAACTTTCTGCTTGTTGACCTTCTAATCAAAGTGCTAGAGCCTTGAGAGCAGATAAGAGCGGGAAGATTTTGGGAAAGGGCTGATCAATGACGGCCTCGGAAAAATCGAAAGGTAAACTGGTGACTTGGGTGTGTCTCTCCACCAGAAAAACTAAAGGAAAAGGTATGTCTCCTCACATCTGGTACGGCAGAAAAAGCCTGTCTCTGGGGGAAGAAACAACCTGTTTTCTGCTAATAAACTCCAGGGTCGCTTTGTGGCTGCCTTGATTAATTGGTGAAGATGAAATAACCAGGGCTTGGGGATACATGAGACAGCAAAGGATTGTAAGTGACAGTTTGCTGTTAAAATTCATCAGCTCCAGCAAAGCGCCTTGATTAATGAAGTCACTGCGCTTGCCTCCACCCTGAGTAGGGGGGCCGCGGTGGGTGGGAAGGGAAAACAGATTTGCAAGGATGCTCTCACTAAAGAGGTTCGGCACCCGAATTACATTTACTCTCTCCACTGTTGCATTGCAAGTACCTTCTCCCTTTCAATTGTTCCCCAGTGCTCCTATTAATCACAGACCCCTGTAAAGAAAAGGAACATAGGGAGGAGGGAAGTGCAACAGGGCTTGCCTTCCCAGCTTGTATCAGGCAGGTGAGAATGATGGGGAAGCAGGGGACCCAGAAGGAGAACTGCTGGGTTATGACCAACCAAAGGAACTAAAAGCAGGATTCTGAGAGTTCAAACCCAGCAGGCCCCAGCTGGACGCCCCAGCTCCCACCATTGCCTCAGGGAAGAAGTTCCTGATGCAACATCGCCATCTACAGCTCACGGTGAGAAATGCTCGGAGGGCATCAGAATTCGAGAAACTGTCCAGATCATACAGTATGCTCATAGTTCCACAGTCAACTTCTTAGGGAGGAAAGTGAGACATTGTTTCCCACAACAGAGGACAATCTTCGTTTGTGCTTGGATGGAAACACGTCTTGACATATTTCTCAACCATCTCCACACTTTATGAAGTGAAGAATGAAGAGGATCAACATGTCAGAGGTGGGAGTGAAATCTCTGTATGTCTCTATAGTGCCCCTCGAGTTACAAATACGATCTCGTCAAATGGACACAAGTTTGTAGCACATATCAGTAGTTCCTCAGTGTCACAGATGAGAATAACTTAGAAAATACACCATTCCCAGTTTCCCCCAACTACAAATGAACCTGATAACTTTGTCCTATGGATGAAAATAACACCACCCTCCCAGCCTCCACGAACCCTACTAGTCCTCTCTGAAGATGATGGAGCCAATTTATCAACAGAGAAGATCACCAGCTTCCTGAGCGTGGGCTGTGTGAAGAGGTCAGCTGATCTTTCTGAGCCTCCTTTTCTTCTGCACCAGTACACTGAAAAAGGCTCGATGTCAATATGTGGTCTGGGGATGCTTGAATGGAAGTTGAAAACTGACAACCTTAAGAAAGTCTGGACCACTTTACTGAATATGTAACACCGGGTGCTGGCAATATATGGGATCCTCTGCTGACTCACCTCTCTCATTTGGGAGAATAATCAACAGGTTAAAATGTTTACATGCAGTAGAGGAGAAAACTTGGGCTTTGAGCTCGTCAGTTAAACCTATGCCACTGAAGTTTAGAGAATGCTGCCCCTCAAAGGTGCAACAGCTCCCAGGAGTATTAAAGCAAGTTCCAGGAATATTAAATGGGAGTTTTTTTAAATCTCTTTATTAAAACCACCTTGGAATAGGACATGCTTGACAGCATTTCCCTAGACATAGTGTTAAATATAGCATTCAAACCAGAAAATTACTCATTGATTTGCCCTGTGGAAAGATAAATGTCTTTTCAACTCCGTTCTATCCCAGTGCAGACCTTATTGTTTCCAGGAAGTTATCTGAGTGTATGTTCCTAATGAAGCAATTCAGCATGGAAATGTCTCAAGCACGTGGCACAGGACAGGAACAGATCTTGCCAGCCAAATCAGCACCCCAGAAGGCCACCTATGACTCCCAAATCAGAGCATTCTGACCACCTAGACAAATACCAGCACTCCAAACAACAAAAGCATAGCAGCCAATACTCTCGGAGAAAATATACGCAGAAAACAAAATCCTGAGCCAAAGAGGGCACAGAAGCAAGAGCTGATAATTCCCTGCCCCAGAAGCCTCTGGGTCCATTATAGTTTCAGCTTTGGCTTAAAGATAGCTTTCATAACAGCAGGTGACTGCCATCTGTAAGACACTATCAGACCACATATGCCTAATAATGCATTCTCATTTTGATCCAGTGTTTTACAGCTCACACAGGGGTACTGCATGCCCAGTCTCATTTGATTCTCTTAACAACCCTATTAAGCAGGTGGTACAGGTACCCACAGTACAGGCTGCATCTTGTTCTTCAGAAAGATATTGTCATAGACCACTGTATCTGTCTGCTCACTCTGCAAGCATGTATGGATCGCCCTCTCAGCCTTGAGCCCTGAGTGGAGGTGGGTCAGAGGGACTGAGAAGGAAGAAAGTAGAAGAGAAAGGCTCAAATAGGATCTATATATGTATCCATGATGTTAGAGAATTTCGAACTCTAAGGGGGTGATTGGCAGACTTCTTAGGACCACAACTTAGAGAAATTAGAGGGAGGAATTTGCAGTCCTTATGGGGAGAGTCCTGATTTAAAAGAGAAATGCTTTCAGTCTCCCCTTTGGGAGAAGGTGGAACTGGGAGAAAGATTCCTGGGCATGCATTAAACACTAGGTTTGGTCCCCCAACATGATATAAAACCAGGCATTGTGGTTTTCACCTTCTAAGCTCAGGAGGTGGAAGCAACAAGATCAAAAGTTTTCTTATCCCAGGTTGGCCTCAAACTCTGTATGTAGCTAAGGATGACTTCGAGCTTCTGATCTGCCTGTCTAAAGAGGGGGATCACTCTATCATAGCTAGGAAATAATATATACTTTTGAATTATAAATCAGTTGATAATTTTTTCAACATGCTATTTTGGTACTATTTATTTAAAATATTTTAAGTAGATGCACTGATGCACTGAAAGGACACAAAATGATTGGCCATTAATTGGGTAAGCAGTATTTTTATCTCATTAATCATGTCATTTTATGATGAGAGGAAATTTTGAACTCTTCTCTTCCACTTCTTGGTATGCCCCCTAATTAATACATCTATCAACTCAACACAGCCCAGAGTTATGTGTGAGTCTCAATTGAGATATTGCCTCTATTGTATTGTATTGTATTGTATTGCATTGAGTTCTAATTTCTGTAAGAGAGCCCAGTGTAATCTCTTGGAAGGTGTTCCTGGGCATGACCAAGGGAGAAAGCCAATAAACCACATTTCTCTGTGGTTTCTACTTTAAGCCCATACCTTTAATTACTATTTGAACTTTTTACTTGATGATAGATTATAGCCTGTAAGACAAACTAAATCCTTTCTCCCATCAGGTTTCTTTTGGTCATGTTGTTTAACAAAAGCATCCAAAGGTAGGTTGATTCTTTTTATGAGGCTTACATCCTGACCTTGAGGTTGGACAACAGGTGCTTTTGTTCTTATGGCATGGATGCAATGTTTGCAAGTCTTGCTCATGCCAATCCATCAGGGATGAGTATGCACTAGGACTCTGTTTTCTGCTTACTTCTAATTTTGGAATATAATCCAGTGCTTCTCAATTTTATGTTTGTACAAAACACTTCTGAATCTTGCTATCATATAGATTAGGGATCAGAATTCCCATGTTGAGATCCAGCATTCATAGGATATACCTGATAACAAGACATTGATCCTTAGACCTTATTTTGACTGGTAGAATCCAGAGTGACTCTCTTGTTTATTCTCAAAGGTGAGTGTAAAATCAGAGGAGACAAATGATAGTAACAGTGATTTTAGTAAGCAGAAAATAGAGGAAAAATAGAAAATTAGGAAAAAATATTTTTGATGTTTAAGGACATCTTGAGATTTTAATCTAATGTCATCTAATGTCTGGCTCCTTAGTGACTAACTCTGTAATTCTCATATCTCCAGGAATCCCAGAAAGTATCAGTAGAAATTCGTGAGTTAATTTAAATATTCTGAAACTAACAACTGAAAATTAAGTATATACACCAGGCCTCATTTGTTCATGAAAATGTAGACTCATTAATAAAATTTACTGTTTTTGTATCTGTTTATCCCTCCCATTGCTAGTTTAGTACTTATTAGCTGTGCTTCATTTTAAGATATATATGTGTGTTACTAATAAAAACAAGAAAACGAATTAAGTATTCATAAATGCAGTTCAAGTACTAGAGACTAAAAAGAAAGTACTTGGTAGTAAAATAAATTATTGGGAAGTAATTCAAATTTCTTATTCTATGGTATTGTTTTATTATTTAGCTTTATCTCTAGCTCTTTCGTTAGTCTGATTTTGTGGTATATTGTTTTGCATTCTCTCAGGTCTGTAAATATTAACTAAGTAAAAGTTTAAAAGTAAACTGAAAGAACCCAGAACAAATTCCTAGCTTGTTTGCCTCAAGATAGTGCCAATTGTACTTTCTAAGCATCCAATCAAGTGTCAAGAACTAACATTAATTATCATATTAATACTTCAAAATGGCTTCACAGGGAAATTTAAAAAGTGAAGATTTGTCTCAGCAGTTATGAGCTCTTACTGATCTCGAAAGGGGACCCAGGTTTGCATCCCTAGACCCACATAGTGGCTCACAAACATCTTCAACTTCAGGTCTAGAGGTGCCCATGCCTCTTATCTCCAGAGTTCCAGCATGCATATGATATACATACATGCACTTAGGCACAGACACACTACATAAAAATAATATTTGTATGTGTTACATGTATATGTGCCTGTTTTCCTGCGCACATGTATGTATGTGTGGTCAGAGGCTGATGTATTCCTCTGTCATTTTTCACCTATGAGTTTGAGAGAAGGTATATCACCAACTCAACAAGAGTTTCACAAGCCTGTCCAGCAAGTCTGGGGACCTAGCTGACTCTGCTTTCCCAGTGCTTGGATTACAAGGATACCCTATCATGCTTGACTTTTTTGTAAGGGTGCTGATGATATAAAATTAGGACTTAATGTTTATGTGGCAATAATTTTACCCTAAAATGGATATTTCATGGGTAAAATATCGAGTTTTAGAAACACACAGTAAATAACCCAGAAACCCAGAGCAAGTAAAAGGATTGTCTAGCCATGAAGCCTAAGTCTGTGACCCAAATGATAAAATCCTAATTAAAATAGAATATTTCACAGTCTAAAGATCTGTTAGATTCTTGTTTCTTCATATCATAAGTCTCAACATAGAAAGGAAATTACTGGGTTACGTATTTATTTATTTATTTGAACTACAGCTCTTTGCAAAAGTGTTCATGAGACTGAGAGAAATATAAGTGGACTCCAGTGTTCTCAGCAGCTACCAGCATGCTGCCATTTCTTCTGAAGACCCTGACCCCTCCCTCCTGCAGGCACATAAAGGCAAAGACACTCATCCCACAAAAGCCTGGTGTGAAGGCAAACTGATTTCTCTGCATTTGCCCTAAGGGTGCTGTAGAACAAACACAAGTTTATAATGAAATAAATCTAGATCTAAACCTGATCCACACATAATTGTCTTCTGACCACTGACAGCTCACGGACTTTGCTGAACCATTTTATTATCTGATCACAGAGGGATACTACAGGATTTTTCACTGGACAGTTGTGAGAGCTAAATCACTCTTTGTAGGCAGAGTCCACGGCACATGTGAAGCACTAAGCAAACACCTTGTTCAGACCACTGCTTTCCACCTCAGCTTGGCTTGTATCTGCAAAATTGTAGGCTTCCTATAGAAGATGCCCTTGACCATGGATAATCCACAATATAAAACTACGCATTTGGTTACCTGACCCTAGGTCAGACATACTCAGAGCTAACTGTTAAGTCTGAAAACTACAGATGAGTGATACAATAAGTGATGATGAAAAGAAAATAAATGATAATGACAAAACAGAAACTGTTGTATAGACCACAACTATAGCCAGAGTAAACCTGCTGTGACCAGCCAGAAATGGCCTTTGCTCAGGGTTAGAAAGTCGGTCTGGCCAACCCTCCATGCCCCCTCCCCCACGTTTTCATTACTCCTACTGGAAAGGTACATTTTATTTTATTTTTTGGTTTTTCGAGACAGGGTTTCTCTGTGGCTTTGGAGCCTGTCCTGGAACTAGCTCTTGTAGACCAGGCTCGTCTTGAACTCACAAAGAACCGCCTGTCTCTGCCTCCCGAGTGCTGGGATTAAAGGTGTGCGCCACCACCGCCAGGCAAAGGTACATTTTATAAGATACAAATAAACATATGAATTCAATTTCCTGTCCAGCAGATAACACAAATTAAGAAAGCATGAAAATGGAGTGAGCCTAGTGTCCAGCAGTCAGACTGTGACATCTTAGAGAGTAGGAAAGGATAGGCAATGAAAAGCAGTGATGAGCTTGTATCTTTAATAATAGAGAACAACGATTTTGTTCAGGGAATTATAAAATAGAAAAGGAAAGAAAACTTAGGAGGAGAAAAGCATAGTCCATGACTTTAATTTTTCATGCCGCTCGGCGCTCTTCTGAAGCACATGAAACTGCTGATTCGTCCGTTCTACTCCGATTCTCCTTGCATAGCCAGCACCAGACCCCGTGTTCACATAGACTGTCAAATACTGATTTTTAGCATCAACATTGAGAAACTTTTCATTCTTCTCCCAAGGAACACATGTGTGGAGTGAATTCTGCAAGTTGACTCAAGTCTATCCCAGCTGGGTCTTCTCCTGCTGGAAAGGCAAGCCCACAGACGTCCGCAGACGCAGCCTGGCCTTTACCAAATCAATAGCCACCATGTAGCCTTCACTCTCTGGGGAGCCCGCAGAGTTCTGGTGGCATCTATTACTTGCAATGACAGAAAAAAAACCCAGAGTTGGCATAAATAATGGCATTTGAGGTTGAAGAGGACAAACAACAGGGAAATTCTCACTCTTGTCTCAAGATTGTGAAACACTGGCAAATCTTCCAAAATGTGACTTAGCTCCCTAATATTTCAAAACTGCACTTGAAATATTGGTCAAGCAAAATTCTTGGTTCTCAACTAGCAAGGGTCCTCCTTACCTCCCAGATGTAAAGGTGGAATCATCAAAAACCATCCCTTGACCGTGATTTCTCATGACATTTCTAAAGCCTGTGAACGTTCTGAACTCTTCTATGTCAGGGTGAGTACCTTGAGTGAAATGTTCTATACATTTTTTATCTTTGGGACTTCAATATGCAACACTGAGCATGTACTAATACTGTTGATTGAGCAGTAAATACATGAAAGAATAAATAAACAAGAAAGGAAGGAAGCCATTTCCTGCCTGATCTGTCATTAAGAAGCTAGTATAAACTTATTAGGTTACACTATTTAATGAGTTCACACTTCATGCTAGCAACAAGCTATGTGCATTGTATACAATCTTCCCTTTTCATCTTCACACTACCACTGTGAGATAGCAAGAATTATTAGTCTCATATCAGCAGGAAAGAAAAATAATTAGAGGCTCAGCAAACAGAAGAACTTGCAGAAGGCTACACAGCCAGAAAGTCACAGAAAGATTGACACCATCTCCTTGTGATTCTCAGCATCTGAGTAAATGCTTGGGATGCTCAGATTTTGTATCTTGGATTCTTCTCTCAGCATCCTGATATAATTCTTTCATAAACTCACCTATCCAATAGCCTTTGCATCTATCCGATAAATATTTATTTAGAATACAATTTGTTGTAAGGAGCCTGTTAGTTTTTGGTTGTTTAGCCCAGAAATAGTCACACAGAAACTGTATTAATTAAATCATTGTTTGGCCCATTAACTCTAGCTTCTTATTGGGTAACTCTTACATATTAATTTAACCCATTTCTATTAATCTGTGTATTGCCAAGTGGCTGTGGCTTACTGGGTAAAGTTTCATCTGGCGTCTGTCTCCCGCAGGGCTACATGTCTTCCCTCTGACTCTACCTTCTTCCCCCTAGCATTCAGGTTAGTTTTTCCCACCTACCTCTGTTTTGCCCTGCTCTGCTATAGGCTCAAAGAAGTTTCTTCATTAACCAGTTTTATTCACAACATACAGAGGGGAATCCCACATCAATACTTTAAACTTAATTCCATGTTTGACTTCAGAGAATACAAAAAATAAAATAAAAAATGAATGGCATTCCTTATTTCCAAAGAGCTTAGAGTTTAATAAGTAAGATAATAAGATAGAACACTGCATATAAGTTTAGCCCCTCCAGAACTATGAAATGTAATAAAAATTATGTAAGAAAGTGATCACCCTTATGATCTTTTCCAAAACAATTCTTTTGTCTCTTTCCCTCTTTCTAATAATTTAGCCCTACTTCTCCACCCACACAATACTGAAAAGCAGCCCATCTCTCATTGCTTAAAACTGCATTTTGCTCCCAGTACTGCCAATACAAAACCCTTCAGTACATTCTTATTGCAAAGTTAAAATTGTACCATTCCATTAGTTCAAGGTTTATCCTGCCTATTCTGAGACTTCTGGTTGCATACACACACCACTTTGTGAACACATCTTCTCTCTGCCTCTGCTTCGGCTACTTCTACCAGGCGTTCACCTTCTTTCTTTCCATGTAGTCTGTCCTGTCGCCTCTAATCAGTTTGTTCCTGAACTCTTCTAAGCCATTTCTCTTTATGTAAGTATCTCATTTTTTGCATTTCTCTGTCAGAGAACATTAAGTTATTCTAAATGGATACTAATTGCTTATACATCAGCCTTGTCTAGAGTGTCTCAGTAGCTATAGTAGCTACCCATTTATCTTTCTACTCTCCTCGGTGTCCACCACAGTGACATGTAGTGTGGACTCTGAATGTCTGCTAAAACAAATGACCTGCTCAGTTTGGGGAACATTTACTAGTTCAAACATCCTGTCTCCTGTTTTGTCTGTAAGCTTTGTGAGGAGCGAGACTATAGCTTTTGTGTGATTTACTTTTACCTTACTGTAGTTCCCAGTGTGGTTACTGGATATAGTAAAGACCCTAAAAATGATTGTTAATGAGTGGAAACATATGATTTCATAGTTTCTACTTTTGTAGAAGTGATATATCTTCTCTACTTATCACGGAAATCTTTTAATCTGAAGTTGGTAGAAATTCACCAACCTCAGTGTGTGGTTGTTCTCTCCTTTTCTGGTACTTCTTGTACTTTCCACATGAAAGGCACAAGTAGATAAGTAGACAAATCATAAATGCAAAACTTTCTCCCCACAGATGGGGACAAGAAAAATCTCCCACAATCAAACACTATCAAGGTTTTCTCTCGGAATGCTTGGCCTAAGTTGATTAACTAAAGATGCGAGGTAAAGAATTCATGGTAAGGAGACAGCCACAATGACCATGATGCCTATGGGTAGCACTGTCCCTCAGGAGCAGCTGCACTCACGTCTGTTCTATAGTTTAGCTGTGCTGCATGATACTGGAGCAAGCTCCCAGTTCATCTCTTTTGTTTTTGTTTCTTCTTTCCAAGATAGATTTTTGTCGTTTGCTTCCAAAGGGGTCTTAATGGTTGCAAAGACTATCCTGATAACAGATACTGGCAGTTAAAGAACCAGAAACAAATGAAAAGGCATAAATACAGCATTGCATTTCACAACAGGACTGCAGACATTTATTTAAGTCATGCTATAGAGATTCAAATGATAGGAAAACAGAAGCCAATTGCTCAGAGGTTATCTGACCAAATAAGACACTGCTTAACCAATTCATAAGAAATTCCTAGAGAAGTAGGGAAAAAATTTAATCATGTGATATGATAGCATCTAAATGAGTAATAAGGGGTGGCCCTACAGGATCTCTGGTGGACAGAAGATTGTGGATGGATAACATAGAATCTTAGATCAGAGCCCACTGTGTCCCTATGAAGTATCTTCCTTCCTCTCATCTGCCCTCTCTCCTTTTCTTAATTCTTTCATTTCTTCCTTTTTCTCTCCAGCCTCCATTTCGTCCTGCTTTCAATTGCCCCCTCACACACACAAAAAAAATAAATGCATTCGCTGAATGCCTAATAAAATCTATCTTGTATGTATGTATGTATGTATGTATACATATATTCTATCTTGCCCAAGGCCTACTACTTAATGCTAAAATTATGAAGAATAAAGACTTTTTTTTTTTTACTCAAGGGCCATCTGATACCAAAGTTTGGAGAACAAAGAGGCACAACAAACTCAGAGAAAGCATCACCAAAAGGACAATGACTGAGAAGACTGAAAATGTGGATAACATTTGTCAGTGGCCAAGAGAGTGCTCCAGGTAGGAAGCAGCATTCTAAGACAAGAAAAATCACAGGTGCAGAGTCACGGTGATGTAAAATTGTATGAAGTATCCAAGGGAGGCAGTGATACTCCCCAGCATTAGTTTAAGTGGGTTAAGTACACAAGGAAGTTAACTCTGACAGTGCCCTCGGACAGAAATGGACTGTGTTAGATTTCTTTCTCACCATGTCAAAATACCTGAGCAAAGCTGACTACAGGAAGAAGCATTTGGTTCAAGGTTTCAGAGATTTCATCCTGTT
This sequence comes from Dicrostonyx torquatus, assembly GCA_028555095.1. Classification (NCBI taxonomy): domain Eukaryota; kingdom Metazoa; phylum Chordata; class Mammalia; order Rodentia; family Cricetidae; genus Dicrostonyx; species Dicrostonyx torquatus. The sequence continues at coordinate 5,238,985 of JAQHUG010000045.1, forward strand.
ACACTGAGGAAAGTATTATCAAGTAGAGTAGCTTACATCACAGCACCCAGAAAGCAGGGGCAGACACAGAGGAGAGCGTGCCTAGCAGCTGACTTTCTCCTTCTTTGTCATTCTTAGTGTTCTGAATTGAATTTTCCATTTTGTTTGCTTGGTTTTGGATTTTTGATTTATTTTATTTTAAAAAAAGGAAACAAACTCTTTTTTTCATTTTATATACCAATCCCAGTTCCACTCCATCCCCTCCTCTCATACTCTCCACCTTTCCTTCTACCCCACCCACCCAAAATTCACACACCAGAGGGGGTAAGGCACATTGCTCCAAGAGAGGACCAAGGCCCTCCCCACTATATCCAGGCTGAGCAAGTTATCCATACAAAGGAAATGGACTCCAAAAATCAAGTACAAGCAGCAGGGACAAATCCTGGTCTCACTGCCAGTGGTCCTCAGTTTTCCCCAGCCATACAACTGTCACTCACATTTAGAGCATCTAGCTTGGCTCTATGTTGGTTCCTTCCCTGTCAGGGCAGAGTTAGTGAGCTCCCATTAGCTCAGGTAAACTGTTTCACTGGGTGACCCCTTCATGGTCTTCATCTCTTTGCTCATATTCTCACTCCTCTCACTTTTCAACTGGACTTTAAGAGTTCAGCCCAGGTCTCTGCCTCTGTTTCCATCAGTTGCTGGATGAAGGTTCTATGGTGACATTTAAGATAGTCATCAATCTGACCACAGGGCAAGGCCATTTTGGGCACCCTCTCCACTATTGCTTAGAGTCTTAGCTGAGGTCATCCTTGTGGATTACTGTGCATGTCTCTAGTACCAGTTTTATTGCTAGCCCCATAATGTCCCCTCAATCAAAATATCTCTTTTCTTGCTCTCCATCTCTGTCCTTCCTCCATCTCAACTATCCCATTCCCTCAATTTCTTCTCCCCCTCACCTTCTACCCTCCTCCTTCCTTTCTGCCCTCCCTTCTCTCCCTATCCCCATGATCCCAAATTTGTCAGGGAGGTTACTTGTTGGCTCCCAGCTGATTAGTCCCAAAATAATCACATGGAAATTGTATTAATTAAATCACTGCTTGGTCCATTATCTCTAGCTTCTTATTGGCTAACTATTACATATTAATTTAACCCATCTCCATTAGTCTGTGTATCACCATGTGGTAGTGGCTTACTGGCAATGTTTCACCATGTCTGATTCTGGCAGAGGCTCTTTGGCTTCTCTATGACTCTGCCCTTCTTTCTCCCAGCATTCAGTTTAGGTTTCCCTGCCTACCTAAGCTCTTCCCTATTATCAGGACAAGCCAGTTTTCTTTATTCATTAATGGTAATGATAACATACAGAGGGAAATCCCACAACAATATCTTGTCTATTTCCCCTCCCAGTGGGATCTAATTTATATATGTTTCTCTTAGGGTTCACCTTATTACTTAGCTTCTTTAGAGTCATAGACTATAGGCTCGTTATCCTTTGCTTTACAGCTAGTAACCACTTATGAGTGAGTATATACCATGTTCATCTTTCTGGGTCTGGGTTACCTCTCTCATGATAGCTTTTTTTCTAACTGTTACTCTGTAGTGCAGGCTACAGAGTACAAATTTGTAGCAATCCTCCTGACTCAGCCTCACAAATGCTACAATCTTAAAGAAATCATGACCTATAGTTTGGCCTTCTCTTTTTTCCCTGTTTATTCCATTCATACCTCAACCCAAATTCAGAGCAGACAGATCTACTCCATTTAGTTAATTAGCTGGAAATCCTCACAAAGACACACCCAGAGGTCATTCTTAATGCAGTCAAGCTGACAATCAATATTAACTATCACACTGACGTAGAATATTGCGTGAAAACATCAAGGAAAACCAACCCAGGCTTCTGTTGGGACTGAGATTCTGAGGACTCACAGAAACAAACAATATCTAAACAAGTCTTCATACATAGGAGCTATTTAAGAAAAAGATGAGTAACAAAAGAGATTTTTATGTAAAATAAGCAGGACATAGATGGACATGGACAGATAGTGGAAAATCACATGGAGAGAATGATATAATTCTCGCCGCGGTACTCTACCACCTTTCTAGCATAGCTTTACTCTTTAGAAGAGAGACCAGAATCATAAACCTGAATACCTGAGTTAAAGGAGGGAAATTAGCAATGTAGGCAGACTTTCCTGGTTTCATTTCTGTGTTGTTGTGATAATAAACCCTAACAAAATGCAACTCCCGGGAGAAACAGTTTACTTGAACTCATAGTTCCAAGCTATCTCATTGTGTGGGAAGTCAAGGGAGCAGGAACTTGAAAGAGCTGGCCATATCAGGTCAAGAGCAGAAAAAATATATCACATAATTTATCACATGCTCCCTTGCTTGCTTGTGCTCAGCTGTACTTCTCAGCTCTCATGCAGTTCAGGACCCTTGACTAGAGAATAGTGCCACCCAAAACGATCTCAAAGGAAAAGGATAACAGTGGAGATCATACCAAAATGGACACTACAGAGCCTGTCTGGATGTGCATCACTTTCCAGTCCAATTAACTATAGTATAGAAGATGAGCAGAGGCTCTAACAGGTAAAGAGTTTTAGATATGTGAGTTACCTCATATTCACTGTGGAACAAGAGTCAATAAAATTCGGTCCACTGACTGTTTTTGAAAGCAAAACTTTATTTGAAAACTACCACATCTGTTCACTTACATATAGTCTAAGGGCAGGACTGAACAGTTGCAGAAGAGACCTGATGTAGTCCAGAAAGTCAGGAACTCATTACCGTCTGCTATTTTACAGAAAATAGTGTATATGTCACTTTCCCAAAATTTAAACACAAACAATAATGACTAACACAAAACTATAGTTTAAGAGTTAAAGAACCTTATAAGCTTCCTTTCTGTTTATTTTGTGGGCTGCATTGTAACATGGAGTACAGGGGTTCAGTGATGTTAGCATGGTTTACATAAGAGTGCAAGTCCCTTTAAGGGCAACCTTCCTCATGTGTGCTTCCAACAAAGATGATTTACTTAGCTCCCTAATCACAGAAACAAAGTAATGTTAAAACATTTTCAACTGTCCCCTGTACTACTGCAGAAGTTATTAGTAGCAAGCATTGAGTTTCCTTCAACTTTTGATCTTTGTTACAACATAAATCAGCCCATTCTGATATTGGTTATTTCATTTACCTACCAAAGAAAGTAACTGATAGTTCATCCTCTCCAAAGCACTTTCCAACCTTCCCCCAAACAGTTCTTCTCAATCTGAATGGTGCTATCAGTGTCCTTTCACAGGAAATCACATAACTTCTCTGATATGAGGGTTTAGTATTCTTACTGTTACAAGGCAATTATGTTAGTAAACTCAATAGATGTGCCTCTAAATTAGGCAATTTGCTAGTATTATAAAGTCCCATTTTCTCCACAAGCTATTCCAGATAGCTGTGATTATTCAGAATTATCTTATTCAAAAAATACACATATAGCCAGAAAGACAAACAACTTCCCCCAGGTACACAACAAGAAATATCTGAAGCCTACAGGTTTTCAGTTATGATTATGCTAGGATCCAGTTTTCTCCCGTGGGTCAGTGTACTTTGTAAAAAAGGTTATGGAGTCAGGAAATAACAGACGACCAGCTTTTTACCTAACCAAAGCAGCATTTTTAGAGATTCTGAACATTTGGCAAGAGGAGAAAAGCAATAAATTATACAAATGTACTGTGAATAACAACTTTAATATTTAAAAATTCTTCCAACAGGAATTTCACATCTCTTCAGATCTCAATGGGAAGGCTAATTGGAAATATTTGGATCTGATTTACATAGCTCTATGCTCTAGTCCCTCATACCCACTTCCCTTCTACAGACTGTTCTGCTTGTAAATATGAACCATGGATGGTCTTTCAGGTCACAGTGTGTGAATCTTTATAATATTAGCAGATGGAAAGTCTTGCTCACTGGAAACCAGTATTGAAATATACAGCACTGAACACTGGACATGACCTCTGATGCTTGGAAACACACACACGCACACATGCATGTACATGCACTTTTTAGTGTTTGTTTCAAAATTCAAACTTAAAAGTACTTGGGGACAAAAGTAAATCTTATAAAATACAGAATACAGATCTAAGTCAAGAGAAAAGTAGGAACAAACAAGGTAATTTACATAAGGCTTTTGACATTGATTAGAAATAAATTATACATAAAATGCAGTAAAGATGAGAGGGTAAATAACAGATAAAAGCATATGCTTACGGAAAGTATGTGGTTGGTATGCTGCATACACACATACATATACACACCTGCATGTATACATTTACACAATCTATCTCCCATATCTTTCTGTCTCCCTCTACCCTTTCTCTTCTTCCTTCCTCCCCCTATTCTCTCCCTCCCTCCCTCCTTCTCTCTCTCTCTCTCTCTCTCTCTCTCTCTCTCTCTCTGTCTCTCTCTCTCTCCTCTCGCTCTGTGTGTGTGTTTCTGAACAAGTAGTTTGGAAAACAGTGCAGATCATCTTAGATTATTTCTAAGTCTAAGTACCTATATAAACCCAAGGGTCAGCAATCAAACAACTACACCATACCAGACCAGACACGGCTGGCATTTGTGACAAAATGTAAATTGAACCCCTGCATTTTTCCCCTCACCATTGTGAAGATGCACTGCTACTCCCATTCTCCAGAAGCCAGCGTTGCTCCAAAATGAACTTTTCACCTGAAGCTACTCTGAGTGTTAGTAGTTACAGATGTTAAACCCATATCCAAAGTACACGTCCTTTCCTCTAATCCTTTACAATTATAAAGCAATCCCACTTCATATTGTTCTATTCTCATTTTTAACAAGTCTTAGTCACAGAAATTAGTTCCAGATATTAGAGGCAGATATTAATTTCCATGTATTTATAAAAGAAAAAGCTAATCCTTAGCAAAATTAAGCATCTTGTCTAAATTCTCACAGCATATGCAAAGGGGGTAAGAATTCAGTTATGCTTACCAGTAAATCAGTTCTGCATGCGGAAATTCCTGATTCTTAACATGAGCCTTTTGTACCACATGAGTCCATGAATAGGTGTCAGGCCCACTAGTCTCTTCTTCAGGTCAGAACTGTAATGTTTACCACATATATTTGGGGGAACTGATTTATTAGTTCTGTAGAACAATTCATCTTTGTGTTATTGGCTGCAAGGTTGCTTTGAGAACTAGATTACTGAATGTGATTGGGCTGTGGGATAGGCTCAGAAATTCTAGGTGGAGGAAAGGTGTTGGGGAAGCCTTAGAAGAGCACAGTGAAACTCGGAAATGTGCTTCCATGAGGAAAACAAAGGGGTGGAGGAGGAGAGTTTGAGGGGACTGTCAATCCTCATGGTCTCCAAAACAAGTTCCAGCTTCTGGCTGGTCCCCGTAATAAGAATAAAGTATAAATTTCACTGATTTGCCCTTTCCCCAACATACATACACTGAAGTGAAGGGAAAAAAAATGGACTTTCATATCTATGCCTCATCCACACATTAATTAAAATCAACTGCTCGGGTAGAAAGCAAAGAAGGACCGTGAACTCACAGGGCCTTCTGCTTGCATAGGCTTGCAGGCAAACCAGCACAAACCAGCAGAGAGCAGCTAAGGACACATAACAGGGACAAAGTGGGAGGCAGGAAGTGGGTGATGGGTGACAGTTTGTACAACAGAAGACCTTAGGGAATCTGGGTGCAACAGTTATTACTGTTTTGTATTACAATTGAAGTGGAAAGCTCCTTCAGATGGTTCATTTCCAGAAACACTGCAGAATATTCACACATTGCATGCGAGTCCAAGGTCCAGAAGATTAGGACCAGGAGAAGGCTTTCAGTTCACAGGGAGCTATATATACCAGATCATGGGCAACAACGGAAGCCCTCAGCTGAGGGCCTTATGAGGTCATCTACATCAGTTTCAGGCTTGCCGTGATTTATAGCAGATGAGATGCTCTGAAGCAATGTTGCAAACGGAGACCCAGAGACGAGGCTCTTTTGTCACAGTAATAAATTCACGTTCCCAGATTCATTTAAACCTGTGTTTTTAATTCTCCACCCCTTACCTAATACAATTAAGGCCTGAATTAATTACAAAGGGGGTAAACAAAGAGATGTATTGCTTCACAGAGATGCAAAATCTAGCTAACCGCCCTACATTAATACTACTTAACAAATAGATCTCCAGCTCAGGCATATAAAATTAATCTCCCCTAATACTCTGGTTCCAACTGATCTCCTTCAATAATTCTTACAAAAAACTGTCTGTTTACTTCTGTCTCACCATTTTTCTTTGGATATATAATATCTTAAAGAATGAGAGTAGATGACTGCATAAAGAGTAGCCCAGTGGACACATGAAGTGTTTTTTTTTTTGTTTTTTTTTTTGTCCTTTGTCTTTTTCTTTTCTGAAATGAAAATGGAGAACATCAATATATCCTAATGAAAATGCATTCATCCTTGACTTAAGGGAACTCAAGTTCCATAGACTTTATTTTTGGAGCTTTAGTCATGGTAAAAGATTGTTTCAAATGTGGGAAGCTTAGATTTATTGAAGATGTACTCGTTCTGAAAAATACATAAAACCAAAGGGCATATTGTAAAGTTGAAAAGTTGAAGTGTCATCAGAAGAGGTAAGTTGGCAAAATTCTCCCACAGGACAGACATCTTGTTTGAAATAAGTATGCATCAAATATTGCATTTCAGGTCTGAACTGGACCATCTGGGTTCTTCCTCACAAGTTACTCCGAGTCTGTAAGTCCTTCTTCCCTAGATGTAATGATGGAGATGATGTTATTCATTGCATAATATCATGGTGTTATGTAAGGTTACTTAGGAAATGTACTGGAAAGCACTGATTAAAAACAAAAAATAAATAAATAAAAGAACCAAGATCTCTCCCAACAACTCCAAACCATTCTTTACCTTTTAATCCAGGGCCAATTCTCAGCCCTGAAGTTTTGTGGAAAACTTTTAAAGTTCTATAATATTCCAGCCTACCACAGTGATGGGGAAACAGGGTGATTTTTTTCTTTTACTATTTTTTTCTTTTAGAATTTCATACACATATATAATATATTATGATCATATCCACTCCTTTATTTTTCTCCCTTTGTCAGAATACATTGGTTGCAAAAGTCACAGATCCCACCTGTTCCCAATGAGATGAGATCATTCAAGAGTTTGTATATTAAAGACTAACTCTAGTATGTGACATTAGACTAGTGATTAATACATCTTTGCAAACTGTTAAAACGTAAAAACACGGCTCCCCTTGATGTGACACAAGCAGGGTATTTAATCTATACAAAGCCCTAGGCAGGCATGGCAACCTAACCCCACCTCTACTTCCTATACAGTACAAAGGATCTAGTCTATTTATTTTTCTGGCTCTACACCAATCTCAAACTTCCAGAGAACCACTCTTCTTTCTCCCAGAAGGCCTCAATGTTCAAATGAGAATGCTTATTAGGCATTCTTGATATGTTTTTGATCATCAACTTCAATATCCAAACAAAATTTTGAGTGGCTGCCTCTTTCTTCCTGTGTGATGGTTATAACTGTGTGGCTTAATGAAAAAGTTGTTTGGTAGAGTGTCTTAAGTCAAGCCATGAAGGAATGTTGGTAGTATGAACAAGGGCCACTCTAAATGTCTTTAAGTTCCCCTGAATTCAGTGGAAGTATGTTCAAGCATTCAAAGTGCTCTCTCTAACTGCTTGAATGATTAATTCCCTTATTATGCTCATTCACTGATGCTTTCATCCTGTCTTTTATTCTGGAAGTGTGTGTTGAGCAAGTCCCATTAGATGCTAGAATTATTGTAGTTCATGTGATAAACAATAGCCCCGTCTTCCAATAACTCCCAATTGAGGAGAAAATAGAGACAAGCTAAGAGTTACAATAGATAGCATTCAGAGAGAAGGGAGCAAGAAACAGAAGCATTAAGTGTACTTGGCAGAAGTGACAACTGAGAGAGTGAGACAAACAACATCTAAGCGGGAATACAGAGGAGCAACTGCAAACCTGGGAATGGTCTCTGATGATAGAAAGCCTGTGAGACTCCCAACAGCAGAGAAACAGCTAAAATATTCAGTGACCTGAAAGCTGTGATAATTTCGTATGATGATAGAATATGCCAGTCATTTGAGTCTTTGATGAGGCCCTCTAACTAACATGGAGAGCAGAGTTGTGCGGTGTTAGGATTAGAGGTCATTACATTTGATTTCAGAGAGCTGTGGGTTGATATCTTTTGGGGGTGGGATTCAGTGTTTTAATGAAGGAAGTGTAGACCTATAAATCCTAAATTAGAAACCTCAGTAGTGAGGAGTGGCAAAACACACTTGTAGGGACTATTTGATAACATATAAAACGAGTTTGCCTAGTCTTCTCTAGTGCTACCCAATGTGACCCCAACTTGGAAAAAGTCAGCATGGGACCATTATTCAAGGACAATCCTCCCACTTGCCCTTTCTCTCAGATTTTAGGTTCAGCTTCAACACGTAAGAGTTGTGTCATTTCAAGTTTCTTTTAGTATGAGATCTTTATTTGCAGAGAGGCAATAACAAATGTTTGTAAAGTTATAGCTTATGATCATATGAAATTTCTTTAATTACATTAATTCTTCCCCTGTTCCATACCCCAAAGCTTTCATTAAATCCACTTCATGTTTGCAAAGAAGCCACAAGTCTCCTCAGAGAGAGATATGGCTTCACAGTGAAGACTCCTCGGGTCTGAGCAGATCTGGGCTGCCAGTCCTGATTCATTTTGTATCAGTGTCTGAGAAACATAGTGACTTGTGTTTATATTTATGTTGGCATGTGGAGTGTTGGGAAGAGTGGTTGAGATAAGAAAAAAAAACAAGAAAAATAACTTTTGAAAAGCCAATGAAACTGCAGGAATTTGTCTCTTATGATTGACTTGCAAATAATTTCCTAAGGCTTCTTACTGCATATTACCACTAAGGAGAAAGACCATGACTAAAACACCCACATAGTGTATATGTAGGGGAGAGAGAGAAAGAGAGAGAAAATACAACCACAAAACATACAAATTACACTCTTAATTAATTTAAACTGATATTAACTGTTTATAAAGATCTTTTTCTTAAAATACCATTCAGTTCTTTATCAAATAATCAAATGTATGATTTACCCTAGTTAAAAACAAATATGGAAATAGGAGATGAAGCCTAAGCCTATTCCAAAACTTCATTTCTGTGGATACATGACTCGGCCAGCACATATCATCTGAGATTGGCTGAGAGTAGAAGGCTAGCTCAGCAAGGCTCACGTGGTTGGAACTAGTCAAGGCACCACTCTGGTATTGCACTCAGGACTCCAAACAAAGAGCAGTAAAGCCCTTCCACTCTAGAATTCAATGACATGGAAATGCAAGCATGATGTACACTGACACAGTCTTTATGTATCTCCTTCTACTTATAAGAGCTTAGTCAACATCTCGGTCATCACTTCTCCTACTTCACTTTCTGGAGAGGGCTCTCAAAGGTAAGGGAGTCGCTGGGTTAAAGAAGGTTGAAGCTACAAATTCTGTTCTTCCATTAAACTGAACCAATTTCCAGATTAGAGAAAAAATAAAATAACAATATTATTTTCTCTGTTGCTTCTTATTGTTTAAAATGGTAATTGCATATCTTATATCCATTTGCAAAATAAGCTTGCATATCAGTGATGAATCTGGCATTAAGAACCCACAGAACTGGGCCCATTTTGCAATTCTATGAAAGAGAATTAGAGATGTCTCAAAGATGACCCAGTAGGCACTGAAAATCCAGAAAAATTCATTGAGAAGGTAAGGACTGTCAACACGGTTCTTTTATAATAATGCAACTGTAAAATCAATCTAATTGTTTAAAAGCAGGGGATCAATTAAACAGAGGACACTGTAATCTTAAAATGAAGCTCCACAAAGCCACTGCAATCAAATAATAAGATGGTATTTGATGGCTTGGGAATGGTCCTGCATTGTGAAGTTGCAATATACAGTGTGTAGAAACATGGTTCTGCTTTGGTAAGACACTGGCACGAACATTTCCAGAATATCTTCTCCACTCCAATGTACACAAAGGGGGCTCATATGTTTTCTTCAGATTTCACTGAAAAATCAGTTTCTCACTGAAGCCTCTGCTGAGCATCCTCACTAAAATTCCAGGTCCCTCTTAGAACTTTTCTTCCTAAAATTTCTGCTGACTTTTTGCTCTGTATATTTGAAAACATTATAGCATACAAAATACACGTGCCAATGTCCTGGACAAAAACCGACGATCCACAAGGTACAGTGATGGGAAAGAGTTCAGTAGAAGGACCATTCATAAAGGTGTGGATAGAATAAAGGAAACAGGTAATAATTTGCATGGCGTTCAAAATGAGCAACGGTGGGAAATTCAATATTACATTTGGGAGTGAAGTAGTCAGGGAGGACAGACCCTGGAGAGACTAACTTGAAATCTGGCATTGTAAGCTAAGAAATTTTAAGTACAAGGCAGAATCAATTGGCTGGACTCTCATCCCTTCCACCTTCTACCAGTGCCCTCTATTCTCTGAATCCAACCAGAAGGCAAAGGTTAAGGGGCTCCACCTTACAGTTTCTTCTCCAAGAATACAAGGCAGCATAGAAATTCACAAGTGGGCAATGCCCCAAACCAGCAGTTTATTTTTTATTCACTTAATGGCTCACCAACACTAAAATAAGGTCTGCAATAAGATAAAGCAATTCTGTTACTAATGCATTGTCAGTAACTGGAAGAAGGACTGTGTACAGTAGATGCTCCATAAATATTTGATAAATGATAGCAAATGACAGTTATAAAATATTTGTATTAGGGATATGAGTTTATGATAATTTTAAAATCCTCGTATGAGTGTCTAGATTTTTCAAGTTTTATCAATAAACCTTTGTTGACATTTTGAAATTTATGTGTCTCAAATGTAGCACACACACACACACACACACACACACACACACACACACTCTCACTGAAAAATCAAAAGAAAGAGTTTTCTTAAATTCAGTAAGTAGGTGTTGGAAGTTCACACCGATCTCCCCAGCTCTGGTTTGTTTAGGTATAGTCATGGCTAGAAAGTTCTGATCAATATTTTCTTTCCAGACTGTACAAATGCCCCAGACCAATTGCCTATATATTATTTATGCTGTCAAGATAATACTTAGGCAATACATAATTAAACAACTCACTCTGGAGACATGAGAGAACATTGATCATGAAAGATTCCAGCCTTATATTGATAAAAGGAAGGAAAGGTGTCCTTTAGGGTTTGACAACTAATTTTTAATAAAACCATACAAGAAGCTTGTCAGTTATTTTTACTGCCAGGGCCCCTCACCCTTTAGCGATTTATACCCCAACTGAATATCATTGCTTACAACTTTATCTAGTTACTTCTAAATTATAGTTAGCTCTATCATGTGCCAATTTGATCATTAGTCCCTAAACACAGACATGGCAATAGCTTCTAGGCACTATTTCCCAAGGCAGAAGTTATTCTGTCAGCAGCTAAAAGGATCATTGGATGATAAGAAATTGTATTTTATTACTTGACTCAAAACATATATAGTAAAATCTTGTTAAAATGCCCTGGTGTACCTCAGTTTTACTTGCCCCAGACACCAGGTGCTCCATCTTACAACTGTCATTACAGCATCAAAACCCACTGTTATCTTATACACCCACAACATTCTCATGATAGGAGCTGCCAGCATTTTAAATGGAAAGTAATAGATACTGATTTGCACAACCAGGTGTAAAGGATGTGCTTTCCTTTTACCACCTTCAGCTTGAGAATAAACCAGCTTCTATTTCTGTTCACTGTTGCTCCTTTCCTCATTCCAGATGTTGTTCCCTGTTTTTGCAATATGGTAATTGTGCATCTAAATGTGAACACTTTTGGATTTCATAAAAAATAACACCAAATTGTAAGAAAGTATCTTGTTAGTAAGGAGGGATAAAATAAACTGAAATGCAACTTACAAATATCATCAAATCAATGCAAGCTCTACATCATTTTTAATTGGTTTTATATATTTGTCTGATTATGTGTTATGTATTTATAAACTCATGTTATTCATGTATACATCATATATCTGTCTTCTATAAGAAAGTTCAGAAAGACTGTGATCTATTGCAACAGGAGATTTGAGTCAGGTCAATGACAATAAAATATTAATCAAAACATGGTATGAACAGAGGAGATGAGATGCCATACCTATTTACACCCAATGATTCTCCAGGCACAGTCATTTTACTGAGGGTCACTGGTTAATTTATTAACTATGGAGTTCTGGTCAGGGTTTTGCTGGCTCACCAAATGTGAAGGAGTGGAGAGGTGGTGCTAGTGCTACTCCGCAAGGTGGAGTACAGATGCCAGTCAGCCTCGGCAGCATGATAACCAGAGTGACACGTACTCATCAGGCAGGGATGCATCTTTGTGTTGTGTCACCAATGAGGGCTTTATAGAAGGTAAAAGATGCAGTTCGAGAAGAAAACAGCAGCTACGAGCGTCTGTGGGGTGACTTTGTTAAGATTGGATTGGATAAGGAAATAGTATTTCTTCAGTAAATATTTCTCTCCATGATCTAGTATCAGTTAATCTTCAAAGAGGGGAAAGAATGATTTTAAGAGTGGATATAGAAGATGATATAAAACTGTTTTCTGGACATGTCAGGGCTATTGCAAACATGAACATAAAACTGCCATGACTGCCTTCCCATAACCTACACAAGACCAACCCTCCTAAAATCCCTTCACTCAAGAAGTTCCACCCCTATTTGAGATGTTACTAGCAATAGTGACCCTGGGAAGGAGAGAGACAATTTTCTTATTTTTTTTTTGTATTTATTGTTAAAAGAGAAATTTACATTTACTCCCCTTGTCCCAGGCCTTCCCCCGCTCCCCCACCACTCTTTCTCCCTCCCCCTGCTTCCCTAAGAGGGGGCAGGATACTCTGCCCCGTGGGACGCCCAAGACCCTCCCCCCTTCATCCTGGCCTAAGAAGGTGTGCATCCATATAGAGCATCCCAAAAAGCCAATACATGCAGAAGAGGCAGATCCTTGTGCCATTATCATTGGTTTCTCAGTCAGCCCCCATTGGTAGCCACATTCAGAGATTCCGGTTTGGTCATATGCTCCTTCAGGCCTNCTTACCAGTCCAGTTGGGCGGGCGGATCTGAAGCTGTGGCACTCACCAAGGACCCACCGCTATGAAAAAGTAAAAATATTTTTGATAATATTTCTAAGATTGATGCTAAATCAGCAATTGCTTATTTGAAAAAAAAAAACTGGATCTGTCAGTGTATGTAAAAATGGCTTGAGATATGGTTCGTTGAAAATTAGAAAATGACTGAAACCACTGCATTATTAGTGTGTTTTGAGGTTAAGTGCATAGAAATACTATAGTTAAGTGCACTGTTCTTTGTACAAGGAATTTTACAAATACGTTTTATAATTTTGTGAATAAATGGTAAAATGTGAGCACTGATAGGCTCATGGATCCAGGGCTGTCTTAAATGAAGAATCACAGAACAGATCATGAGTATCAAATTGGACAAAGCTTACATCTGACACAAAAGTTATCAATTCATCATCATCATCACCTAGAATATAAATATAATTCAAGGACTATGAAAATGCTAAAAATAAACTGTCAAATGTGTTGCCAATCTTATATCTAAGTTAACATCAGAGTAATTTTTAAGACTTAATAAAGGTAATTTATATACATATAAGACAATTCTGAAATGGTCAATAAACATTTTGGTGACTATAAAAAAACAATACATCTTTCTTCCTACCAAAAAACTAATTCACAAGTATCATTGCAAAAAGTATTATTAAAATTTAAATTATAGCATGTAAACTAATAGGACCTATTTTGGGATTCTCAGAGATCTAAGATAATGTACTTTGTCCTTATGTTCTCCCTTCATCAAATTTTGCTCATTATTCTTCTTTCTCCCTTCCTTAAGATGTCCTGCTTTCCTTCTAGGGTCTATTTTCTCCTTTCACAGCCCCATCCCCACAAATTTTCATATGTATATATTTAAGAATAGACTACATATGTGAGGGAACTATTCAGCATGTCTTTCTGAATCTGACTTAGTTTGCTCAGCTCTATGATCTCCATCCATTTCCATCCATTTTCTGCAGCAGCAAAAGTTCTATTATGTAAAAGGTTCACATTTTAATCCATTCACCTACTGATGAATAACTAGATTGTTCTATTTGTTAGATATTTTGATATGGCTGTATTTCAGTGATATGAGTGAAAATGTGCAGAATGCCTCAGAATTTCATAAAAAACATTGTCAATAGCAAAGGTTTAAAAAGGGACTTTTCTATTACATGACAACAAGCTAAGGAGATTATAAGGAGATATCCTACTTGTTCTTTATATAACTAAACACCACTACCTGCAGGAAGTAACACAAATGGTACTCAAAGGAATGAAATTTGGCAGATTTCTAGAATTTGGAAAATTAAAATATGTATACCACATCATTGATAACTATTCAGGTTTTGAGTCTGGGAAAGTCTGATTTGGTAATCACACATTTACTAGGAGTTATGGCCATCATGGGTATACCTGTACAAATAAAAACAGACAATGGTTCATCATATGTCTCTAAGAAAATGAAAGTTTTCTGCTTATTATAATATAAACATATTACAGGTATATCAAACAATCTTACAGGTCAAGCAGTTATATAAAGAACAAATCAAACTATAAAAGAGTTGTACAACAAACAGAAAGGGATAAAAAGTACCCCCAGAAATAGAATACATAATGCTTTATTAACCTTGAATTTTCTTAATTCTAATGAGAATGGAACAATGGCAGCACAGAGACATTGGATAATAGGAAAAACTTCTAAATTAAATAAGCAGATATATTTTAAGGATGTGTTGACCTCAGAATGAAAACCAGAAGATGTGCTATTTGGGGGAAAAAAGTCTCACTCTTGTTTTTACAGGAGAAGAAAAGCTATGGATACCATCAAAATTAATCAAGATTTGATATAAAAAAGAGAAACCTCTTAATTAAGACAAATGACAGCCCATCCATAGAGATGACAATCCAAAAGTTGTAAGGATACCTCATGAAAGTTTGGGTAGGTTTCAATCTTGTCTTTGCAGGAAAATACCCATCTTTGAGAAGTCTAGAGACCTAGGACATCTAGATGTTTAAAGAAGAAAAAATAGTTATCCAGAAAAAATTAGCAAATGAAGATAAATCAGACCTATGATAACAATATCCT
>JAQHUG010000045.1:5257374-5282127 GCA_028555095.1 Dicrostonyx torquatus
GGGCTCCCCATAGGACAGGGTAACCTGCACCATCTTAAGGAAGCAGGGGGAGGGCGGTGGGGTAGTGGGGGAGCGGGAGGGCCGGGAACAAGGGGAGTAAATGTAAATTTTGCTTTTAACAAAAATAAATAAATAAATTAAAAATAATAATAATTTTAAAAAAGTGCACATGAAGTTGAGAAGGAAAAATGGTAGGGAATGAGGAGGGACCGTAGGGAAGAAAATGAGTAATGAACCTGATGTAACACAGTATAAGCATGAATGAAATTCTCAAACAAAAAAACTGATATTTTAAAAACCTAGGAAATTTTAAATGAAAAACTTTAAATATAGCATGGTATTTACTATAATAGTGAATGATGTCCTTAACAAAATAAAAAGCTGATCATGGATCGGGTGTTGTTATGTCCTTTAATTGACAGTCTACTATGGACCAGGTAATCAGATATGCCCTCAAGACTTAGCATAGATATAAGAAAATAAAATCTGTTATATTTGTAGTTCTTAGAGTTTCATGGGAAACACAAGGAACCAATT
Source organism: Dicrostonyx torquatus (assembly GCA_028555095.1). Classification (NCBI taxonomy): domain Eukaryota; kingdom Metazoa; phylum Chordata; class Mammalia; order Rodentia; family Cricetidae; genus Dicrostonyx; species Dicrostonyx torquatus. Next base: position 5,257,912 of record JAQHUG010000045.1, read on the forward strand.
TTATAGTTATAGTGGAGTTCAGCTTGGGAACCTAGAAATTCATGGAATTAAAAATCAAAATTTTGGGCAAAAGGTGACTTCTAAAGAAGAAGTAAATTTTACTATGTATTTTGAGAGCTTGTAAAAGATACTAACTTCAAACAAAGCAAGAAGAAAAGAGAAGGCAGAAGATACATGGCAGAAATTCATGTTCACAATATAATATTCTGTGAAGATAGGGGCCAAAGTAAGAACTGGGTTCAAGTCACCAATATATTTCCAATGGCTCAGATTACCTCTCTTAACCTTAGTGTTATCATGTTGGAAAAGCTGATTTTAATAGTAGAACTCTTATTTGTAAAAAGAGGCTACTTATTTTTTTGAGATCATCTTGTATTCTGCTACATTACTGAAGGTGTTTATGAGTTGTAGAAGTTCTTCGGTAGAAATTTTGAGATCAGTTATGTGAACTATCAAATAATCAGCAAATAGTAAGAGTTTGATATCTTCTTTTCTGATTTGTGTCCTCTTGTTCTCCTTTTGTTGTTTTATTGCTCTAGCTAGAACCTCAAGCAGTATAGTGAATAGATACGGAGACAGTGGAGAACCTTGTCTTGTTCCTGATTTTAGTAAGATTGCTTTGAGTTTCTCTTCAATTAGTTTGATGATGGCTGCTGACTTGCTTTATATTGACTTTATTATGTTTAGGTATGTTTCTTGGATCTCGTCTCTCCAAGACCTTTGTCATGAATGGAAGTTGTATTTTGTCAAAGATGTTTTTTCATAATCTAATGAGATAATCATGTGATTTTGTTTTTGTTTCTTTATTTGTTTATATGGTGGATTACATTGACAAATTTTCATATGTTGAACAATACTTGCATCTCTGGGATGAAGCTTACTTGATCATGGTGGTTGATTTTTTCTAATGTGTTCTTGGATTCTCTTTGCCAGTTTTTTATTGGGTATTTTTGCACCAATGTTCATAAGGGAGATTGGTATGTAATTATATTCAATAGTAATGCCTTTATATAGTTTGAGTATCAAGGTAACTGTAGCCTCATTAAAAGATTTGGCAATATATATTTTGGAAATCAGACCTCTGTCTGATGTGGGGTTAGTGAAGATGTTTTCCCATTCCATAGGCTGTCATTTTTTCTTGTTAACTGTGTCCTTTGCTTTACAGAAGCTTTTCAGTTTTAGGAGGTCCCATTTATTAGCTGTTTCTCTCAGTGTCTGTGCTCTGGGGTTATATTTAGGAAGTGGTCTCCTGTGCCAATGCGTTCAAGTGTACTTCCCACTTTCTCTTCTTTAAGGTTCAGTGTGTCTGGCTTTATGTTGAAGTCTTTGATCCATTTGGATTTGAGTTTTGTGCATGGTGATACATATGGGTCTATTTTCATTCTTCTACACACTGACATCCAGTTATGCAAGCACCACTTTAAATATGCTTTCTTTTTTCCATTTGATATTTTTTGCTTCTTTGTCAAAAATTAGGTGTTCAAAAGTGCGTGGATTAATATTAATAATGTTCTATTTGGTTTTTTGGTTCTTCTGCCTATTCTTATGCAAATACCAAGCTATTTTCAGCACTGTAGCTCTTTAGTAGAGTTTGAAGTCAGGGATTGTGATGCCTCCAGAAGTTCTTTTTTTATACAGGATTGTTTTGCCTATCCTTTTTTTTCCCCTTGCTTTTCCTTATGAAGTTGAGTATTGTTCTTTTGAGGTCTGTGAAGAATTTTCCTGGAATTTTGATGGCATTGTGTTGAATCTGTAGATTGCTTTTGGTAAGATTGCCATTTTTATTATGTTAATTCTGCCTACCCAAGAGCATGGGTGTCCACTTTCTGGTGCCTTCTTCAATTTATTTCTTCAAAGATTTAAAGTTCTTGTCATACAAGTCTTTCACTTGCTTGGTTAGAGTTACTCTGAGATATTTTATACTATTTGTGGCTACTGTAAAGTGTGTTGTTTCTCTGATTTCTTCCCCAACCCTTTTATCATCTGTGTACAGGAGGGCTACTGATTTTTTTGAGTTAATCTTTTATCCTGCTACTTTACTGAAAGTGTTTATGAATTGTAGAATTTCATGCTAGAATTTTTGGGATCACTTATGTAAACTATCATATCATTAGCAAACAGTCAGAATTTGCTTTCTTCTTTTTTGATTTGTATCCCCTTGATCTCATTTTTTGTCTTCTTGCTCTAGCTAGGACCTCAAGAACTATATTGAAGAGATATGGAGAGAGTGAAAACCTTGTCTAGTTCCCGATTTCAGTGGAATTCCTGTGAATTTCTCTTCATTTAGTTGATGTTGGCTGTTGGCTTACTATATTGCCTTTATTATGTTTAGGTATGTTCCTTGTATCCCTCCTCTCTCCAATACCTTTATGATGAAGGGATGTTGTATTTTGTAGAAAACTTTTTCAGCATCTAATGTGATGATCATGTGGTTTTTATTTTTCAATTTGTTTACATGGTAGATTACATTGACATATTTTTGTATGTTGAACCATCCCTGCATCTCTACAATGTTCCTTTTGTTTTTATTGTGTGGAACAATTTGAGGAGTATTGATTTAGTTCTTCTTTGAAAATCTTGTAGAATTCTGCATTAAAACCTTCTGGCTATGGGCTTTTTTATTTTTGGTTGGGAGAATTTTGATGCCTGTTTCTATTTTTAGCAGTTATAGGTCTATTTAATTTGTTTATCTGGTCTTTATTTAATTTTGATAGGTGATATTTATCCAGAAAATTTTTTATTTCCTTTAAGTTTTCTAATTTTGTAGAGTACAAGCTTTCAAAATATGATGTAAAGATTCTCTGTATCTGCTGTGTCTGTTGTTATGTCCCTCTTTTCATTTCTGATTTTGTTAATTTGGATATTCTCTCTCTGCCTTTTGGTTAATATATATAAAAGTTTGCATATTTTGGTAATTTTCTCAAAGAACCAACTCTTTGTCTCATTANCTTTATTTAACCAATGAAAGCAACAGAAATACAGGAGGACCCTCCTACAGGATAGTAGGTAGATTAGTGTGAGCTTACTCACACTAATAATAATAATGAGATTACTTGTGAGCTAATATCTATAGACAATTAACATTGGTATAGATTCTTGTATATTGATTCACATTATATTATTATATTGAATATGCTCCTACTTATATTTATATTTGTGCACCTATGAAAAGTTACTTTTGTCATATTGTATGCATGAATGTTTCTGCCTCTGCTTAAGATATTTTGTATATTGATGCAAACTTTGGATATATTTATCATGTTGCACTATACATTTCTACCTCTGATCAAAATACCAATATATTGTTTACATTTTGAGGTCATGGTGCTCATTTGCTGCACATTTGTTTAAAGATATTTAATTTTTCAATATGAAGCCTTAGTCTTTAAGCTATACAAGAATTAGTAATTACAGGTTGAACAAATGTCCTTGTAGTATGATTGAGCCTCCTTTTGGTATACGCCCAATAGTGCTATTGCTGGGTCCTGAGGTAGGTTGATTCCCAATTTTCTGAGAAACTTCCATACTGATGTCTAGAGTGATTGTATAAGTTTGCATTCCCACCAGAAATGGAGGAGTGTCCCTTACTCCAAATCCTCTCCAGCATAAGCTATCATTATTTTTTTTTTATCTTATCCATTCTGACAGGTGTAAGATGGTATCTCAGAGTCATTTTGATTTGCACTTTCTGGATGGCTAAGGATGTTGAACATTTCCTTAAGTGCCTTTTGGACATTTGAGATTCTTCTCTTTAGTTCTGTACACCCTTTTTAAATTGGATTATTTGTAATTTTGATGTCTAATTTCTTTATATATTTTAGAGATCAGCCCTATTTCTAATGTGGAGTTAGTGAAGATCTTTCCTATTCAGCAGGTTGCCTTTTCATCTTAATCACTTATGTTCTTTGCTTTACAGAAGCTACTCAGTTTTAGGAGGTCCTATTTATTTATTGTTGCTCTCAGTGTCTGTGCTACTCGTGTTATATGTGGGAAATAGGATTTGTATGTAAAATGAAAATAGATAGTTTTCCTACCTCTTCCAATGGTCTGTCAGATACTCTAGGTGTTAGCCAAAGTTGTTTGCCCCAACACTGCAGATAAGTCTTTGATGATTGCCTAGGTAGCTTATTGTCTCTATCATTTCTTGCCCCTTTTGGAAGTTATTTGGTTTTACTACTTATTTACTCAGGTAATATTATTTCCTTTCTCAGGGCTTTGATAGGATTGAAGACTAGATAGTCATAGTTATTTTCTTCTGAAGACTTAGCCAAGCCATTTTAAATATAAGACTTAGACTCCTTAGGATAGGTGAACTATTGAAACATTTAGCATATGTTTCTTGTTTGATGTTGTTCATGCTGGTTGTAATTCTAATTTTATGTATGTTTTTGTCTCTTATTTTCCCTTGATACCTGATATTTGTTCTGATTATATATAGTTTTGTAATAGGCTTAGAACTCCCTTATTAGACAAAAGGTGGAAGTGTTGTGGGAATTCCTTCAGCCAATAACCTTTAAGATACTGGCCCACTTTGGCCATGATCTCATGTACTATAAATACAGAAGAAAGTTTTGTGCAGCTGGATTCAGTTCTAGTTCCCAGTGCCTTCAGAGGACTGCTGATCAATACCCTTACTGTGAGTTTAACCCCAAATAAATAATCCTTTTTTATTCTCTATTCCAGGCTCTTGTGAAACTCTTTGTTATTACAACAATATGTTGAATTACTCATTTGGGTATATATTCAAGAGTGGAATTTCCAGTCATATAGCATTTCTGGTTTTAGTGTTTTGAGAAACTTCCATATTGATTCTCATAGTGACTACACCCCCAACAGTGAATAAGGGGTCATTTTTTCCCAAATTCTCAGAAGCATTTTTAGTAATTGTTTTTCTTGATCATAGCCACTTCTACCAGGGAGAAATGAAGTCCCAAGGCAGTTTTAATTTGCATTACCCTGACGGTGAAGGATATTGGGAACTTTTTCAAATGTTTATTTGCTCTTTGTATTTCTATGAACTTAATTTCTCCCTTCATTTCTTTCAATGGCCTACTGGTCATCTAAAATGTTTGCCCAGTTTCTGTTTTGGCTCTTGATATTAATTTGTATTTTTATCTCATAATGATATGATGAGAAACATAAAATTATTTCTGTCCTTTTACATCCCTTAAGATTTGCTTTGTGTCTCTATTTTGGACACTTCCCTCTGTGTTGGTGCTAGGGTTCCAAAATCTGCTGAGAATTTACTTTCTGTTGAATAGAATAAACTACAGATATTTGTTTAATCTGCTCAAACTGTGGCATAGTTCTATTTTGAAGTTGCTTGCCTTTAGACTAAATGGCCTTTCTAATGGAACAAGTGAAATATTGAAGTCATCTGGTAGTATTGTATCATTTCATTGATATCTCCTACTAGTTCTCTGTTTCTAGACAGAACCCTTACTCATGTTCTTAAATATCTGACAAAAGTATCACATGTGTGAAAATGTAAAGTTTACTGAAAATATGGTTATTCATCAAACAGTGACCATGCTGTAACTTATTATTACCTTCTTTGTAGCATGGTCACTGTTCGATATTTTGTACTTCTTCTTAATACTTTGTATTTCTTTACACAAATTATTTTAAAATTCACATAGATATGCACATGAACATACATATATACATACACATAAAACTAATGTCCATCACAATTAAAATATTATGTCTGATTATCACTTAGCAGCTTGATCTGTTTCAAGATTTTCATAAACTATTACAACATGGGATAAAAGTGATATGCATTATTTAAGGAGGTTTAAAACAGCTTTATAATTCATACTTGTCAGAGAAGATTTCAGTGGAGTATTTTGATAAGAAGGGTCTTAGAAATGGATTGTCTTTCTTGCTAATGGTGATGTTGAGCTTTCTCACTTATATAGATTAGATAATAGGCCCGTATATTAGGGCTCTCTAGAGAAAAGAATGAATAAAATGAATATGCATTAACAGAGGATTTATTAGAGTGGTTTACATAATATGGTTGGGGTAGTCCATCAATGGTTACCTCCAAACAGGAGATTATGAGAGCCTGGTATCTGCTTAGTCCGTGAGGCTGGATGCCTTAGCAGTCCCAACCTGCTACTGAAGTCCCGGAAGATTTTTAGACAGCTACTGGTCTTCCACCTTCACTGGAAGGCCAAACAATCTGCACTCCCTATTCCCATGTTAGTGGAGGCTGACAACAGAACAGGGTAGATGAACTCACCATGGCAGCATGATGAAAAGACATGCACTGTAAGCAAAATATTTTCCCCTCAGATTTCCTTGTATTTGTACCTCTTCTAAACAGTTCCATTACATTCAAGGTGGGTTTTCCCACTATAGTAAATATATTCAAGAAAATCCCTCACAAGTATGCTCTTACCATTTTCTTTTTCTAGATTCAGTCATGTTGATAAAGTCAACCATCACAATGTCCTAATTGTGTCTTCACACAACAATACAACACTCTCTGTGTCTTCAAATCAATGCTTTATCATCAAAAGGTTGGCAGAAGGGGGGAAATACCTTAAAATCATTATTCTTGCAAGGTTCTAGGTTCTTCTCTTGAGTTTCTTTTCTTTCATTTGTTCATTTCCCTTCAAAGAAGAGGTAATATTTTTCTTCTAGTATCAAGCCAGTGAGTGTTGAACACTGGGGTTCTCCATTTCTTCTGAACTCTTAAATTCAGTATTTCTCTATTTTACCTCATCAGTGTCTAAAATTACATTCCAGTGCCTGTTGACAACTTTTACTTCTCCCTAATGCTTTCATTTTAGCTCATGAAAGACATATTCTCAATATGTCATGCTCTGAAGATCAGTGTCTTTCATTCTTTCACACAAAATTGCAGGTATAATCACCACCTTAAAACACTTTGGAGTCACATAGAGCCAAGAGGTTGCAGCCAGAAGCCTGGGTATGGATATCCCAGAGGAAAGCAAACCAGATTCCTGAGTAGAATCAGTGAAAATAGCCAGCTGTATGAGTAACACAGGTAAATGGAGTATTTCAATTGGTAATTCAAAATCAGTAGAAGCCCTTTAAACAAAAATGAATTGTTTGACACATATAGATCATCTTAAATGGACTCATATATAAGAAAGAATCATAATGAGGAATGTTAAAGGTATCCTGTATAGCCATAATGTCTTCTCTGACTTCTCTCTAAAATCTATCACTGCTGAATTATTCACATGTTCTTTATTTAATAAGAGTTTACTCTATGACCCCATAAATCCACTAACAGTATTTTACTTATTTGCTGTGATTAAATTGTAGTCATTTATTCCACTTTTACACCTACATTTCCCCCAGGATCCTAGAAGACTTTACTGCCATCATAAAACATTTTGCTCTAAATAACCAATATTGATTTAACTGCATCCTTATTTTAGATTTATTTTCTTATTTGTCATGAAGTTCTAACCTCTGTATTATTTATGAAAGTATAAACTAGTTAATTTCTCAGACCCCTTTCAAAGATGTATGTTCTGCATTCTGTTCCCTGACTGCCAGCTCTGAGTCAATTGCATTTGACAGCGGTGCTAATTGTGAATTTACTCAGTTGCTCCTCAAAGACAGTTTTAAAGAGGGAAGAGATAAGAGGGATATATTACATTTCAAATAAAAACACATTAAATATGCAAAATGCCTGGCCCCAGAGCACGTGCTTCAGACATTTGAGCTAACCAACCCGAATACCTGAAAAGACAAATTTTTGCATCACATATTCTCTTTACTTTACAGCACTGGAAGCTATGAAACTAGGAAGAATCAACAATAAAGTAGAAGAAACTACTGGATAAAGTTAACAAATTTTTGAGCAATTTTCCCCAACTCCTTAGAGGTAATATCTTGGGTAGAATATATATAAATCACTTTAATGTAAGTACTAATACAGTTTACATAAATGTATTAGTAGTATTACATTCTAAGATTGTGCATTGTGTTGTGTCACTTAGCAATGTGTGCTAAAGTTAACTTGTGATGTGAATTTATGAGATGAATTGCATATAGCCTTTAAAAGTCAGGCTTTAAAGTACACATTCAGGCATCATTAAGATCACCTTTAGCTAGTTGTTCTCTTTCCCTCTAAGTTAAAAATAAATTTCCATACTCATCTTTGCTGCTGGGTACTATGATGAGAAAATTTGAGAAGTATCATATTGACCCTAAGAAAAGGTGTCTCAATGCTGTGGCCTGCAGAGAATGTGGTTGTGTCAAAGCAATAAAGAAAGTTCACCACATAGGAGACCCTAAAGAGATCTATATTTAATAAGAAATTGTGAAAACATATCCACATTTTTAAGGGGCCCTAAACATAAAGATAAGTAGCTATACTACAAGGAATCTTGAATTTCATGAACTCCATACCATGGCCAAGGTAATTGCTACCAAGGTGTTTCTTTAAATATTTAATACAGAAAGCTCAGATCTTCATGGGTGAGCTATTAAATGACTTCTCTGGTGGTTTAAATTAATATAAAGTTAGTCATCTATTCCTGTGGGTTTGACAGCCATAGACTGAACCAAATGTAGATCAAACATTAAGAAAAATATATAGATAGACAGACAGACAGACAGATAGACAGATAGACAGAGACAGATACATATAGATGTTTTTATGTCATGATTCTATAAAACATGATATATCTATTGTTTGGCTGCAGTTTAGTGGTGTGCTTATTTTTAGTTTCTTTTAGCTGTGTTTTTATTTTGTTTTCTTATTTTGGGAATTTTTGTTTTATTGGGGTTTTCTGTTTTGAGAAGAAACTTAAAAGTTGAGTGAGGAAAGAGAATCTGAAAGGACTTAGGGAAGGAGAAGAATATAATCAAAATATATTGAAATTACAAATAGTTTTACACAGTAAAATATCATAGAAAATGTCTTATTTGATCAGTCGTATATGAACTAGCAGGGAGGCTAGACCACTGACTTCTGAGAAGCACTGTTTTTCATAGCTTTGAAACACTTGCTTCCACCTCCTTTTCACTAACTCTTCCACTTACTGAACCAAAGTGCTTGAATCACGGACATTTCATCAAGGGAAAATGCTCTCTGTTTTTCAAAAGGCAATTTTAAGATCACATTTATAGATCTACTTCATAGGTTATTATGTATCTTGTCTTCAAAATCAATGCAGATATATGTGAAACAAGTGAGCCATTTAGCATGGACACTAGAGTAAGGTAATGACATCATTATACAATTAAAATTCTGTAGGATGAAATTATTATTTATAAAGAATGACTTATAAATCCTATTGACTGAGATTAAATGCCTACATTATTAATCAGCATGTAGGATGTAAGAACCCCTTTAAATGGATATATTACAACTTTGCTGTGTTTACTGGATTTTTATTTGATATACATACTAATCAAAGATGTCTTAGTCTGAATTGGTCAGTTATTAGAACTGATTTGGAATTATTTCTGTATCTTAAATCTCTGCCCTCCATCCATAATTTATGTTCCTAAGTCAAGTCCAAGCCTACTTGATGACCTCAAGTCACAGTTCACAATATGTGAAATTATTCTCTTTATATGTGACACAAACATACCTAAAACTAAAACTCTGTTTATGACTTTGCTATAGTCAGTTTAGCACAGTTCATCATAGCTATTGCTATGGATACATATTTATTGATTGATAGCTTCACTCTAATGTTCAAGTCAGATAAAAAACATACTAAACTAGTAATTAATTGTGCCTTTAGGAAACAAAACAAAACTCTGAATTGAACTCCTCACTATTTCAGCACTAAGATTTGTTAGAATTTTATATGAAAGTTAGCTTAATTTCTCAGGTTTTAAACTAAAGAATGATGCACATATAAAAACCACCACTCCTTATTGTGAGTGTGTATAACTCAATCATATATGAATGTGTGTGTACATATACGTATAGTATTCTTCATTATAGCACCATTGATTAATGACCCTGTATTCACAGGCATCACTAACTTACTTTAAGATTGAGAAGCAACAAAATAAATTCAATTCGTGTAGTATCATACAGTGTGATTTCATTTAGATGAAAGTGTCCAGTGCAAATGCATCGATCTAGACAGACTACAGTACTATGAGTGTCTGAAGTTTGAAGGGAGGGTGAAGAAGAAATGATGACATGAGTTGACTCCGTTATCATTAAATTATCAAACTTAGAATGCAGTGGTGGCTGTGTGATTCTTTAAAATTCTTAACAACAAATAAGTGGGCAAATGTTATAGTAATGTAAATTATATTTCTATGGTGTCATTTAAAAGGGAAGATACTTTACTACATATTAACAGTGCATCATTAAAAGACTAATTACAGCAAAATTAACAAGACATAAGAAATGAAATAAACAAATAAGATAATCCAACCTAAGGTTTTACCAAATCATCAGTTAAAATTTGAGCCTGGGGTCCAGTGTACATTTTGTAATTTGTAATTTGAATTGGTTCTGTTATTTCAAGTCTTTAGTTAAGGTTACTTGAGAATAGAATATAAAATCACAAAAGGAAATCAATATAGTAGTTGGCCAAGGCCAGGTTCAATAACGCTACCTACATTTGAGTGCAGTGAGGGAAAACAGCATTCATTAGTCATATAATAACTACAAGGCCTCCCGTTTATCTCAGAAATTCCTCCAAGGAACACAACCATTTCCCACCTATTATTTTTCTATTGATTTTGTCCACCTGCCAAAAGGCAGTACAGGAAGATATAAAGAAGATAGTACCAGAGATCAAGCAGTAGAGAGACTCACTCCCTCTGCATATGATACCACATGTGTTAACTGCTTTTCAAAATTAACTCCTCTGAGTGCTCTGTCCTCTGGCTTCACTTCCAGGTAAGATGCAGAATTCACTTTGTTGTCTGACTCCTATGTTCTAGGAATCTGTAGGACAGAGTTTTAGGTTGAGATGAGAGATTATAATATTTTCATATAAGATTTTTATCATCACTCTTGTATTACTATTGTTTGCATGTATACTAATATTATAGTTCTAGATCACTGATTCTTCACTGTAATGATTATACTATTTATCATATTTCCATCATTGAGAATCCCACGGATCCTCTAGATAGGAAGAACTAGTTTCTTTTAATATTTGGAGACATTTAACATGCACGATATTTGTTGATTCCTAAGTTCTGCTTAAGTACTTTGCATATTTTATCTCATATATAATGTTTGAAACAATCCCACAGGGAAGATACATTCATTGCCAACTACATTTACAATTAAGAATCTGGAAAATAATAAAGCTTGGGACATTGTGCAAACTCACACAGCCACAGAATGATGGACGGTGCATAAACTGAGGTAATATGGCTTTTAAGCTCTTTCTGATAAAACCATCAAGCTGCTCCCTTAGGAGAGCAATGTTTCTTCAAAGGAAAACATGTTGACCTACATTTGTTTTGTTTAGAGATGCTCTTTATATACAAAGTGTAGTTCAAGAAGGGTTTCTCCTGATTATATTTCTAAGTCATGTTTGTTTTATTTCACAAATCTCAAGTGCCATCAACTTAGATTGCTTCATGCATAATATTCAACAAGTACTTCAATAAAACCACAGATTCTTGATCATAGTAAGATCTTAATCTTTGATTACACATGTATTTACTTTGTGTTAACTAATGCCCCATAATGCCTGGAACTGGTCTAGGCACTGGGAATAAAATATGAAAAGGACAGACATGGTTCCTGCTTTCATATTGTTTTATTCTGACAGTTTCTAAACCTCAGCCTCTATGGATGCTTGGGTCTGTAGTAGGAACTGGTCAATTCACTGCACGATATTTAGCATCCCTTTCATTATAAAACTGAAAATCATTCTGATCATCGTTAAATGATACCTGAGTAGGCAAAACCACCAATCAAATAACGTTTAGAGTGTGAAACAGATTAAAAATAAATGAAGCAATAAACCAACAAATGAGAAAAAGTACCAGATGATGAAGAGGGTTCAGCAAAGTAGTAAAAGATAATTATATTTTAGGAAATATAGTAACTGTGGCTAATGTAAGTTGGGAAGCCAGAGTGGGCTCAGAGAAGAGCTTGCATTTGACTGAACTCTGAATATCAAATAAGAAGGTTATGGGAAACAGATTTCTAACCATGACCCAAATTCATCACAAAGACCTTGAGAAACTGGCAGTTTCAATTTGTGCCAATGTCTGAAAAAAGGACCATGTGTACTGAGCAGAAAGAAACATATTCTATCAGTCCATTTTCTCACAATACTGCTATTTTCCTGGTATTTCTGCCTTCATTCTCTAAATGCCACACAAAAGATTCAACTCCTAATGCTGCTACTTTGAGAATAAATTTCAGAGTCCACTGCAAAAAGTGCGGTCTTGATCTTGAAAGCAAACACCAAGTCTCCTTACTATTTCCTGACAAAGAGGCTCTGGCATGCTCAGGTTTTGTTGCTGTTGCTTTGTTTGCCAAGTGTGCACAGTTGCCTTTCTATCATAACTCTATATGTAGCTCTCAGGGACAACTTTTAGAAAGGTTGGGTTCTTAGTATTCTTAGCACCAAAGGCCTGCTATTCTAGAGAACACATCTCAGATTTGGAATGGCCTGTTCTTTATTCCTTTAACCACATTCTCTTTGGGAAAAAAATCATTTATCCCTACAACAAAATAAATTTTCAGCACATTTCTTAGAAGCTAATATTTTTTCAATGAGTATCATTTGATCAGTTGTTACTGGGTCCTAATGGCTCCCTCAGGGGAAGAGTTAAGAAGGCACAGAGTCAACAATAAAGACACTGGGAGTTAGGTAAAAGTCAAACAGTAGACTCATTTATTCAGCAATTGGAAGAGCCTTATATACCCTTCTCCCAGTACCTGGGCTGCGTCTTGATCAGGTGACATTGTATGATCACCCCTCATTAGCTAGGCATGATCAGGACCTCTAACAACACCTGTTGTTAGATCCCCAGACAGACTCCAAATTGATTCATTTCATGGCCTCTTAGGGCTTATGTTCCTACATATCCACCCTTTTTGGTTTATTACATAGGCACTCAGCAGAAGCCAGAGTCCTTTTCTCAGGCACTGTTGACCCCATCTCAAGAGGGCTCAGCAACTGGACTGTGCCTGTCATAGGATGGCCTGCCGAACAAACTTTTACCTGTCATTAACTGCGGATCCTCAAAGAGCATCCATTCCTGGAGAGCTGCCAGGGTGGGGGGACTAGGTAGTAGCCTTTTGAATTTCAGATAATCAAGCATACATAACCCTCTGTGGAGATTGTGAGAAGGATGCCTAAGGGTCAATAACACATGAAGAGTTGCCTTAATTGCTGCCTGCTGCTATTGGATATATTTAAAATAATGAGGATTAACAATGTTGCCTGCCATTTAAGGCATTTCTGAACATCCAGAAGGGATCAAATAACCTTTTTATACCATGGCAAATCTTTCCAAATAATGAAGAGTCAAAGGCCATCACCTCTGCCCTGGTCTAATTTAATTGAAAAGTGTGTGTTAACTGTGAAAACATGTTCTAAGTAAGGTGAATCCAGGCCTAACTCATTAGCCGCATTCTAGATAAGGGAGAGTTCAGCTATGGGGGTAGGAATCCAGGGCTAGTTAGTGGCATTTTGTCGAAGGTTGACTGGGAAGGCTTCCACCAGACTCTGAGGCCTGAGACAGGGAAGGTTGCATTGGCTGTGGATAATACTGCAGTGTGAGAGAATTTCCACCTTCAAGGACAGGCAGACATTGAGGCACTTTACTCCAAGGGTACTCTGGCAGAGGTATGGCCTCCTACACAAGAGTCGAACTGACTGGAAGTGGCACATGTGGTGTTAACTGTGGCCACACACTACTCAGCAGGTTTTGCAGGGCCTGAACTTTGCGCCTCCTCATCAGATGCTGTAGAGAGATCATACTGGAAGGGGTGGAGGTGATGGAGAGGTTATCCATTTTGTAGAGGGAGATAGCAGGCAAGCAGCAGTCAGAGTAAAGCTGGCAGTCAATAGGGGTGAAAATTTGTCAGACCTTCATGTTCTAAGATTAGTGGGGCACTTCCATAGTTTTCTAGGCCACAAATGTGTGCCCACAGTGTCTCTGGACGAGGGATCATATTTGGGGCTGAGCCTTTGTTCCGACTCCTGGGGATTCAGTTCTTATGTGGAGGCACCAAGTGAACTGAAACAGAAAATAAAAATGTGTCTTCTTGATCTGATGGTCAGAAAAATATGACAGAAAAGACAAAAGAAGAAGAAAAAGAAAACAGGGGAATCCCAACATTTACCTCCTGAAGAGATTGAAAACATGCAACATCAGAGGGCTTCCCACTGAAACACAGTCTGGGGAGTCACTGTCCATTGCCACAAGTGAGGGGAACAGGATGACTAGAACTAGTGCCTACCAGTGACAGCAAAACCAAACAAAAAGCAAAACCCAAAAATTACAGCCACAACAAAAAAAGAAATAAAAGGAAAAAAAAAAAAAAAAGACCCTGGCCAGGCGAGCTCAAAAGCCATGCCAGAAGTTCCTGTTCAGGAACAAGATGTTAAAGACTCCCTCAGGGAGGGAGTGAAAAGGAAAAGAGTTAAAGACATAGACTCTGGGAGTCAGGTAAAAGGCAATAGTCAGACTCATTTATTCAGCAATTGAGAGAGCTTTATATACCCTCCTCCTAGCACCCAGGCTACATCCCACTCTGGTTACATTGCATGGTCACCCCTCATTGGCTAGACATTATCAGGACCTTTGACAGCACCTTAAAGCAGACTCCAAGTTGGTTTATCTCTCAGCCTCATAGGTCTAATCTTCCTACAATCAATAAATAAGTGAATCTGAGAGCCATGTGGCTCCATGTGGATAACATCTACAAATACTGAAAACTGGAACATAGTGACTGGACAATAGAAAATAAAGGCTCTGCTATTATTATTGTTAGGGTCATTATCACAATTTTATTGTTACAGATATTGATGAAAAAACAAACAATAAAACAAAAGCTGAGTTTTTAGAAGGAAGTCATAGGGGGAGAGTAGTAAGTTCTCTTTCTTAGTAGATTAGCTACTAGACAGTTAATAGCAACAATCCCTTATAGCTCATATCTTTCTTAGCATGTCATAGGAATAAACAAGAATAGATTAACTGTTATATTTTGTAAAGTTTTTGTGGCCTGACTCCCAAATCAGACCAAATCAAACCAAATTAGAAAAGGCCCAGGTTTAATGGATGCCAGTGTTCCTGGGTGGCCCTCGGGGAAACCAAGGAGAGGGGAAAGGAGAACCAGGAAGACCACATGTTTGGTCTCTGGGGGGCAGTTCAAATAGCCTGTAGGAGTGGTCTTGACCCTCTCAGGAGAGTGGGGGTTCACCATTTGGCAGGCTTTTTTGGAGCTGGAGTCTGGACTGTGGCAACTCCCTGGGGAGGTGGCCTGGTATGAAAAGTTTCACTCAAACATTTTAGAATGGATGCCAAGGGGCTGGGGTGAAGCCCTACCCAAAAATTTTGAGTTTATTTTATTTATGCAACTCAATTGAGAACAAATGATTCCCTTCAAATGATAGCTTAGTAATGTTACTTGGTTTGATCCAGCCACATAGTACTTAGACAATGTACTTAAAATCTTTAATTTATTTCTCTCATTTTAAAAAATAATATATTTCCATAATTTTTCCCTTCCCTTTCCTCCCTCCCAAATATGCCTCTTTGAGTCAGAGAATATTACAAAAAACTATTACCAACCAAAGGACACTTGAAACCCAGTCCCAAAGGATATATAAAACAACCCCCTCACCTATTATGCTAGTATTATTGCAGAAGAGAGGGCAGAAAGACAGGAAGATCCAGAGGATCAGGGAGTTGTGCTGTGATTCTGTGTCTCCTCGGAATGTTAGAATCTACACCCATTAACTATGACTAACAAGACTGTGTACAAAGGAGTTGAACGAGGACAAGACTAGCGATGCTAACGTGGACAGGGAGAGTCAGGAGAGACACAGCCCTACACAGAGAACTGCAGACAAATACATAATGCAGGCAGTGGGAGAAATAGTTTGCTCAAGGGAAGAGCACACCAGTTGGTACATACTATTTTAATTGTAGTTGAAAATTTTAGAATGGAAAGAAAATCCATGTAAGGAAAAATATGTAATGTTAAAATTATTAATATTGAAATTTCATGGATTAGAGATGAATAATAATGTTTCATACGTAAACATCAAAATATAAGTATGTTGCTAAACTTTTACTTGAACTTTTGTTTGGGTATGAATATAAAGAATTTATCATCTTTCTTTTTAGATATTATTATGTGAATTTATATTTTTCTACAACTATTCTGCGTACACAGACACATATATACAAATATATTCACATATAATGCTTTCAACATGAACTGTTCTAGAGTTCTTAGTAAGTCTTTGTGAACAGAGAGCTCCTTGGGCCTCTGGAGCACTGCCTTAGAGAATTTTTTCTCTCTCTGATTGTCTACTGACTTTTCCAAATTCTCAACTAATAAAGTTGATATGGGAAATTAGTACAATATTCAGAAATGAATACATCACCCAGACCCAGCTTGGGGAACAAATAGAACCCCCCACTATTATGATTGGTTGAGGATGATGGTCACAAGCCTCCTTTTAGTTCAGACAGAGTGTATCTCAGGAGGAATGAAGGAGGTCTCTCTCCAACACATTTTATTAGAACTCTGCCATCACTGGAGTCTGTAAATGACATAACTCAGAAGGCAGTTTTGTCTAGAGTGCTGGTAATTTTTGAGCCCCTATGTTTGCATCTGTGTAAATTTGAACTGTGGCCTCCTCAATTATAGATGCAAATGAATCCCTGTTCTTACTTTACCTGTTTTGAGAAGCTTTTAATGACACAGTTAAAGTGGTGTTAATTATAACATCTACAAACCAGAGTAGCCAAATTTGAGTTTTAAGTCCCAAATCTCTCTGCATGAAAATAAATTCATTTTTGGTATACACCAATACATATAGAAAGAGCACATGCAGGAACACAGGGTCCATCAGAACAAATGACGCCACCTGTCTCGTGTTGGAAAAGCGTTCCTTCTATATATTTTAAACACCCTCTGTTTTCAGGGTCTTAAAATACCATGTCTAATAACTCCTCGAGTTTTATAAGAAAATCAAAACTATAAAATTTTCATTATCATCATTCAGCAAAGAAAATCTTACAACTGGATTATACAGGTTCCCACACTAGGTAGTTAGATTTGAAAAGAGACTTGTAGTTCAATATTCCAAAAAGTTGTTTACCCATCTGTCTTCATCAAGCTTAACATTAGTATTAATCTTACACATAAAAAATAGCTCTGTTAATGCATGTCATGTCCTGGCAAAGCACAGACTACCCCAGCACCTTAAAATGGTATTTTCCAGGTATAGCACAATAATTTTTCACCATTGTTCATCCCACTTAGTTTGGAAGAAACCTTGCTCAAATGTCCAAGAACTCTTTATCACATAAACACATCCATAGAGCTTCATAGGACTCTAAAGCAAATAAATAAATAAATACAGCAGTCTCATGTATTCAAGAGACATACTGAACAGACACCTTTTTTTGTACTTATCTTTTTAAGCAAACAGCTTGTTTGAATTTTACAACCTTGGTAAGTCCTGTAATCTCCTTAAACTTTTCCCCTTCATAACAATTTATCTGCACCTCTCTTATGGAATTTATCACTTTTATTACCTTTATATGTGGACAAGTCTTATCTTTTCTATAAGAACTTGTGCTCCTTGAGGGAGGGAATTTCGTTTATCCTTGTGTCTCAGGCATGCCACCACACAGTGGTTTTTAGTATTTGTTGTTCCATAAGTATTAGAGCAGAAAAGTTGTTTAAGTGTGTTTTAACAAGCAGGGTAAACAATCATGGAAACAGAAAGATTTGTCACCTGCCAAAAAGAGGTAGGATTAAACTAAGGCTGAAGAGATGATAAATTGTGAGTTTCAACTTCAGAAATTTGTTCTTCATGGAAATTAAATACTCATTCCTACATATTAGCCCATTTATTACTTAAACTAGCTTTTAAACACTGTCTGAAGATTGATAACAGAAGCAAAATTCAGGTTAAGTTCTGTGAAAAGTTAGGAAATGTCTTTATTTTCCCAGATCTTAATATTTTATTCACCCAGTGACTGACTTCACAGGCTTTTGCTATTTTCCTTTTATTCATCTTGCTTAATTGGGTTATAAGGCATAGGTTCTAAGGTAAAATTAGAAGATGTTCAAATAAAACTGTTTCCATCTTTTAAGATGGAAACTAAGAGGAGCATTGTGGGGTTAGGCAGGGAAATTGTAATCTAGAAGAGAAAAGAGTAGTGGAAACAGAAAGTAATCAGTCAGTTCTGAAAAGGCTTCTGGGGTAAGATAAAAAGACATCATGCTGACAAAAATATTTCTGTTAAGCCTTTGATCTAATCCTAAGAACATGAAATGTTTAAAATATTAATGATGGTATAAAGTGTAATTTTTCCTGTATAAATATATCAAATTTTTAATCTTCAGAGTCTACATTTTTCTAGTTGAAAATGTGATATGGCATTATTTATTTGTTATTTTAGTTTTCTCATTTAGGCAGAAATTATTTAGTGCATATTTAATTGAATTATAAAAATAAAGTAGAAAACAAGAACATAAAAATGGTAATATACAATAGAGTATATTGTATATACTTTGTATATACCTTGAAGCTAGGCGATTACTAATTATTTTTGTCATAAAGACCATTTGATGTGCTCCCATTCATAAAAGTATAGTAGAATTATGTGTTCCTCTGGTTAAATATAAAAAAGAGATAGGCCATATTTGAAATTATCTACAAAGAACCTTTAATTTTTAAAAAGCATATAGATTCATTTGTATTGACCAAACATCTTTTCTAAATCATAGTAACTAAAAACAAAAACAAGGAAGTTTTATTTCTTCCACTATTCTATGTAGCTACAATTCAGTTATACAAATAAATATTTTCAACTTTTTTCTGCTATTGTTACTTCCTTTAGAAGCATATCTTTCAAGGCTTTGTCCAGTCTTGAATTATCACATTGTTTGATATCTTCCATCTCTTCTTTCTAGGAAAGTATCTACATAGCAGATAGGATTTGTCTAGACCTACACAGTCAAGGTGGGATTCTACTCCTTGATGTCTTGTTATTGAGACTATTTAGTCTCTGTCTTTGTCCCTGAACCAAGAAAGATGACGCTCAACACCTTTAGAAGCAAGAAGGAGAAAATTGCTAAGTAAAAGAAAATATTCTCAGCAATGAAGGGGAATCTAGCTGGGGTAATCCTCGTGGATTCCTGGAAGTTTCCCTTGCATCAGGTTTCTCCTTAATCCAATAATGTTCCCCTCTATCATGATATCTCTTTCATTATTCTCCCTCTCTATCCCTCACCCACTGTAGCATCCTAATCCCTCATTCTTTCATTCCCTCTCATCCTCCCACCCCTAATTTACCCAGAAAATCTCATCTATTTCCCCAGCATAATCCATGTATCTCTCTTAGGAGCCTCCTTGTTACCTAGCTTCTGTGGCGCTGTGGATTGTAACCTGATTATCCTTTACATGTAATACTTAAGAGTGTGTACATACTATGTTTGTCTTTCTGGGTCTGGATTACCTCATGAAGACAATTTTTTTTCTAATTTCTTCCATTTGCCTACAAATTTTATTGTTTTTTACTGCTGAGTAATCCTTTGTTGTGTTAATGTACCATGTTTTCTTTGTCCATTCTTCAGTTGAGGGGCATCTAGATTGTTTCCATGTACTGGCTATTACAAATAATGCTGCTATGAGCATAGGAGTACATGTCCATATGGTATGATTAAGTATCTTTTGGGTATATGCCCAAGAGTGGTATTGCTGAGTCTTGAGATAGATTGATTTCAATTTTCTGAGAAACTGCCATGCTGATTTCCAACACTGCTGAGCAAGTTTGCATTCCCACCAGCAGTGAAAGAGTGTTCCCCTTACTCTACATCCTCTCCAACATAGGCTACCATTAGCATTTTTTATCTTAGCCATTCCGACAGTTTAAGGAGACATTTTGATTTGCATTTCCCTGATACCTAAGGATTTTGAACAATTATTTAAGTGTATCTTGGCCAATTGAGATTCTTCTGTTGAAAATTCTGTTTAAATCTGTAGTGAAGTAAACTTTTCCTGTAATTAAATTGGTGACTACCTTAATTGTCATCATAGAATCTACATTTGCTAACTGACAAAAACAGATGCAGAGATCCATAGCCAAACAACTCACTGAGCTCCAGGAATCTAGTCAAAGAGAGGGAGGAGGGATTATATGAGCAAGGGAGATCAAGATCATTATGAAGTGACCCACAGAGACAGTTGACCCAAGCTCATAGGAGCTCACATACTCTAGACCAATAGCAAGAGAGCCTATATGGGACTGACCTAGACCCTGGGCATGTGGGTGACAGTTGTATAGCTTAGTTTGTTTTCAGAGCCACTAGCAGTGGGACCAGGACCTATCTCTGGAGCATGAGTTTGCTTTTTGGAGCCCATTCCCTATGGAGGAATAACTTGCCTAGTCTTGATGCAGGGAGGACAAATTTGGTCCTGCCTCAACTTGATATGCCATGCCCATAGGAGGGCTTATCTTTTCTGAATGGAGATGGAGGAGAAGTGAATGGGAGGTAGAAGGGAGGTGGAGGGAGGCAATAGAAGAAAGGGGAAGGGAAACTGTGGTTGGTATATAAAATAAAAATTTAATTAAAACATTTTAAAAAGAAGGGACCTAAAAATGGTCTTCTAATAAGGAGACAGTGTCTGTTCTTTTATACATTACAAAACAAAAGCACAGTTAATTCTGTTCAGATTTTTGTTCATCATACTGAGCAGGAGCCCTAGTAACACCCTTACATTCCTCCACATGACCCTCTTATAGGCTGACTTTGCTTCTTGAGTACAATGCTTTGTTGTTAGAGGAATCTTTCAGTTTCTAGGTATCTTGGGTACCTCCTACAAAGTTTTAGAAAGACATTGGACTTGATGGGCAGCCATTTCAGGGAATATTTTATGTTCCTAGTTTGACTTGGTGATTCTATTTGAGGGTAAATGGTGATAGACTCAGAGTGGAGTTGCAGTTTCCAAGCTACAGAGAAGAGGTAAAGCACATTCCTCTGTCTTAGTACATTACTGCAAACTTTTTTAAAAGCTTGAGTCTCTCAGTTACTTCAGTGCTTCAGGCATTAAACTAAAGCTAAGAAGAGATTGGCACTAGCTAACGTGTCCTCACTGTGTGGATAAGAAAGTTCAAGAGGATAGAATTATCAGGAGAGGTGGAAAAAAACACATTGTTTAATATTTTAAAACTTTCCCAAGAAATAGGGAAAATTGTCTGTGAGGTTATATGGGAGAAAATTAGCATAAAGTTGAAGTTAGAGGAAGAAATTAGCATAAATTAGAATAAAGTCCTCTGATTTTGCTGATCTCTTTGCCTCCAAGCAATTCTATAGAACTGAACTGGAAATCTCTTTCAAAACTTGAAACTTGTAACAAAGGCTTTCTTTCCTGTTGCACATTTCTGCAAACACTTCGAGGTATATCTGAACTATCTCTGGGAAAAAAAATCTTTATTTTACTAAATAGAATTTTCCCATTTATAAAACATACTTAATACCAATAACTGGTGAATATGACTTTGCCCTTTCATGTCTAGTTAAGTCAAGTAACTAAAATTCATTTCAATTTTTAAAAATAAATCTTTCTTTCCAAAGCAATGGAACATATCCAGTACCTTTTTCCCATTAGAGTTTAAAAGTTCTTTCACAAAGAGACTGTCACTAAAATCAGAATACATCTATCTGTGGTTCTTGCATTACACAATCCAGAAATTTCCTATTCATCATTTTGTATCTTCTTTCTTACAAGAATTAAAATTTATTCTCACATGGAAATACTGTGGATAACTTAATGAAGTTAAAAGTGTATGAATTAGTGACGAATACATTTTATTTCAAAATATTTTAAACTGTCCACAGCATATATGCCTCTAATGTTCTATAAAAATGTCTGTTTATACTGCCTCTGAGCTGTGGACATGCCTGAGCAATGTTCATGTCCTGGTTGTTTTCTATTTTTAACTCTAATCTTCCAAAGTAGGACCAAGGTACATGCTTCTTCTTCCACCCATGTTAAGAGAGTACAGAAATATGGCATTGACTCTGTCACTCATATATGCATGATCACTTGGGTTATAAAGCAAGAAACATATATTTCTGGCTCATTGATATTCTGTGACTATTGATATTTCAGGATGGAGGAAGGACTGTATTCCTTGCCAATGTAGTAGAAATTCTTACTGTATTAAGAAGACACAGCAGTGAAGAATTTTCTCTTTAGATGACCCACTAAACAGTATTAACCTTTGTCCCTAAGTGGGTGGCTCCAAATTTTTTTCAGCAACTCCTAGAGAAATATAACTTACAAGTAACCTTTCAAAAATTTGTCTACTGATTAAATTAATGCTTGTAATGCTAAATAACTATAATTACTCAAAAATAAAACAATTTTTCATATTTATATACAGGAGGAACTAATTCCATCCCTATTAATATTCCATCCCTATTAACACCTTCAATGAGAATCAGGAAAAAATGTAATTGCTAAGCATTTGTTACATATCTCAGGGGAGATGATGGTCCAATATTATTGTGTCAATAAAGTTTTACATGTTTACACTTGTAACATTTAGATTTTTTGTCATTAAAAGACATACATGTTTTCATATACAGTTTTTATTATTGGTGTTTTATTTTATTAATATTCTGTGGAAATTTCAACTGGTCTACCTGATATAATTACCCTAAATACTCAGGCATTCATTCTGTGAACAGTTACTGAGTTCTTTGTTCAATGAATACCAACAGGGAAAGTTACAAAGTTAATAATAGCTGGTAGCTACAGTTTTCATAAGCTTTCACTATCACAGTTCTCTTTGAGTAAGACTACATCCAAACTAGAAAAGTTTTCATTTTACCTCCATTAATTTCTATTCACTTCTCAATAGATTATTTTTCCCATGGAACTATTTTTTGCTAAGGCAATCAAAAGGAAAATACTTACTTTGTTCCTGAAGGCCTTATTGGTAGTAATAAGAAAACATTTTGAACATTTAAGAATAATATTGTATTTCACCCATGAACCATATTTTAAAAATATCTTTCATTAATATACAATCAGATAAATAACTTTTTTGTCTCCACCTGTGACTGCGTGTCTTGGAAGAATCCAAGAGTCAGCTAGCTACTCATCCTATTCTCATCCTAACAAAAACTTGCTTTACAGTATCAATAACTGATTACATTAAAGTCCTGCCTCAGCAACATAGATTGATAATTTCATTATAGCAATTAAATAGAGTTGTTTTTAATTTATCGGAAAGAAATGGTGTAACTGGTGAAAGAACAACCGTTACAGGTTATAGAGAGAGAATATGATTTAGTAACAGAAAATGGCAAACTTCCCTGGGAAAACTAACTTGCATGAGTGTCTTCAGGTAGACATTCAGTGGATGAAAGTCAGCCAGTCCTCTGTCACATTTGAACAAACTTATAAGTTGAAGAAGGATGCTTAAAAGAAATCTCACACTAGCTCAGAATTGATTGAGAATAATAGAGGGCTATATGTTTAGGGGGAGATGCAAAAATCCATATCCTCTGATGGAAGAAAAAAATAGCAACCAAATCCTGCAACCTGAAAAGAGGCCGGCTGAGCCCTTTACATTGGCATAAACAGTATAAGAGGCCATGCCCAAGTGGGCAAGTAGCTTAAAGACCATTGGATGCAGGATTTCTTACAGCACCTCCCCTTTTGTTTAAATAAGAGAGTTTTAAGCCTAATACAAAACTATATACAAGAAGAACAAATACATTCTATAATTATACTATCCTAAGGAGTTTAAGTCTTGTATAATATAATTTGGTCAAATCATGAAAGGAAAGTAACTACAACTATCTAGTCTTCAACCCCATTGAAGATCCAAAAAGGGAAATAAGATTACTTGAGTAAGCAGGAATTGCCATCAAGCAAGGTCCAAAATGAGCAATATATGACAGAGACAATAAGCTACCTGAGCAATCACCCAAAGTCTCATTTTGCAACATTGAAGCAACCAACTTTGGTTAAGGCCTAGCATAACTGATAGACCATTTTATAGAGGCAG
>JAQHUG010000045.1:5300030-5313560 GCA_028555095.1 Dicrostonyx torquatus
GCCTTTGACTCACAGAGATCCACCTGCCTCTGCCTCCTGAGTGCTGGAATTAAAGGTGTATTCCACCACTGCCTGGCTCTGCTGACAGTTTTCTTTGTGGTGTAGAGGTGTCTTCTTATGATCACATTTGTCTGTTTTTGGCCTTATTTCTTGTACTATCCAAGTCTTATTCAGAAAGACCTAATCTATGCTTACAAATTAGATGTGCTCTCTACTTTTTCCTTTATCAGTTTCAGAGTATTGGCTCTTATTCCATCCACTAGCAGTTGAGTTTTGAACAGGTAAGAGATAAGGATCTAGTTGTATTCATCTGTATGTTGAAATCCAGGTTTAACCAATGGTATTCACAGCATATAGAGGGGAATCCTGCATAATTAGATTCTGGAATTTATATTATAATTGTGTTGAATCTGTAACAAGCTTTTGGTAGGTTCAGCATAGTCACACCATCATTTATTTCAATCCATATGTATGGAATGCCTTGTTTATTTTAGAGTCTTCCTGCATTTCTTTCATTGATGACAGAGCTTTCACTGTAAAGGTCTTTATTTCCTTGGTTAAAATTATTTACAAATTATTTGTAAATTAAAATTGTAAAGTTGTGTGAGTATTCACAAGTATTATATGTGTAGCGAGAGCACTGAGAATGGGATTACTTGCATGTGTTCATCATTATAGGTAGAAAAGCATTTGGTTTGTGTTAATTTTGTATCCTATCAATTCTAAGAGATTTTGAGTGTTATCTTTAGGGCTTTTTACATATTGGATCTTAAAATATCAGCTAGAACAGATATCTAGAAGTACTCTTTTCCTATCTTTATCTCTTTTAATTTCTTTCACTGCCTTATAACTTTGGCTAAGATAGAAAGGTTGCACTAAATAGGAGTAGAGAAAGTAGTTTGTCTTGTTCTTGAACTTAGTAGGGATGCATTGAGGTTTTTCTCCTTTTAGCTTGATGTTGGATATAGGTTTTATTATATATTTCCTTTATTATTTCAAAGTATGTTCATTCCATCCCTAGTCACCCATGCATTTTATCATAATGGGATGTTGAATTTTGCTAAAGGTTTTTACTATATACAATGTGGTAATCATGTATTTTCTGTTTAGTTAACTTATGTGATGAAATATATTTATTAATTTATATATGTTGATTCATATGTTCACCACTAGAGTAAAGTCAACTTGGTTAGCATGGAAAATAGGATGATGTGATCTTTAGTTCAGTTTGCAAGTCTTTTTACTGATAATTTTTATGCTTATGTTCATCAAAAAGATTGGTCCATAATTTTCTATTTTTGTCATATCTCTAACTTGCTCAGCTTTCAGGGATATATTTTTTTCATATAAAGAGTTGGGGAACATTCATCCCTTTTTTATTTTATGAAATAATTTGAGTAATATTGATATACTTCTTGAAAGATTTGGTAGAATCACTTAGTGAATTCTGAGCTCTTTTAGTTGGAAGATATTTTCTTATAGCTCCTTTATGTTTTTGCAAGAACTTATTATCTTGCAAGGTTTTTTTCCAAAATCAAAAGCCAAATGTCTTGAAATGGACACAGCTCAGTTTATTTTTTCCCTCTTCATTCCACATACCAATCCCAGTTCCCCCTCCTTCCCTTTGCCCCCTCCCCATCCACAAATCAGTAGGGGTAGGTACTTCCTTGGGGAGTTGACAGAGTCTAGTATATCAAATTGAGGCAGGTTCAAGTCCCTCCCCCATGATCTTGACCCCTGCCTTGCACATGTGATCCCTGCTCTATCTCTCAAGTGAAGTCCAGAAGTTCAGCCCAGTGGTTGGTTGTGGATCACTGCATCTTCTTCCATCAGTAAGTGGAAGTAGGTTCTATGGTGACAATTAGGGTACCTACTTATGAGTGAGGTAACCCAGACCCAGAAATATGAGCAAGGTATATTTCACTCATAAATGATTATTAGCTGTGAAACAAAGGATAGTGAGCCTACAATCTACAACCCTAGATAAATTAATTAACAAGGTGAGCTCTAAGAGAGACACATAGAGATCCCTCTGTGATGGGAAAATAGACAATATCTCCTGACAAAATTGGAAGCATTGGGATGGGGGAAGAAAAGAGGGCATAAGAGAGGAGGTGAAAAAAGAGGTGGGTAGAGAACTTGAGGGAATAGGATAGCCAAGATGAGGGAAGGAGCAGGGAAAGAGATATTATAATTGTGGGAGCCATTATGGGGCTAGCAAGAAACCTGGCACCAGAGATTCTCAGGAATCCACAAGGATGACCCCAGCTAAAATCCTAAGCAATAGCAGAGAGGGTACCTAAACTGATCTTGCCCTATAGTCAGATTGATGACTGTCTTAAATCTCACCATAGAATCTTCATCTAGAAACTGATGTAAACATAGGCAGAGATCTGCAGCAGAGCAATGGGCTGAGTTCTGAATGTTCAAGTGAAAAGTGTGTTCTCTCTCTGGAGTGAGAATTAAGAGCAAAGAGGTCAAGACCATAGTGGGTATACCCACAGAAACAATCTTCCTGAGCTAATGGGAGCTCAAAGTAATGCTTCCATTCTGGTTGAAGGTCAACCACCACCACCTTTCTCTCCTCGGTCTTTATATTCATGTTAGAGATCCAGGGACTCACACAGTTGTTCTTAGTTCTCTCATTATTCCTGCCTCACTTTCTATTAATCCTGCATTATAGAGTGGCAATAAGTTAGGCAAATATTGCCAGAGAGAGGATTATGAAGATCATAATTAACAAAGAAGACAGTTGGAGGATTCATAATGAAGGCTGATCCCAGTCTAGTTTCACTGGGAAAGTGTATTGTTTCATTGTCGTTTGTCAGTAATTAGCTCTGCCTTTATTGCATTGTAAATACTGCTTTAATTACCACACTCCTTAGTTTACAAGACAAAACTTTGTGTCCTTATTGGATTTCATGTGCTGGCAATCCCTTCTTGTCACTCTCAAAGCCTTTGCTGTGCACAATACATATATGCAAATGCAACTGTCTATGGGAAAGGAATGCAAAGAATAGAGATGAGTGATGTGAGATGAACTGGAAAAGAAACCACATTGGTCCTTCTGATAGTTTTACTCTGGACTCTCCTGAGCAAACAATTCACAAGTATGAGGCAACCCTGTGTGGATAATTTTTTAAAGGCTCAGCTAAGTCACTGCAGATACCCATTCTTCAGGACTTTCATTCCACGAGAAGGGTTAATTATGAAAGCTATAAATAAAGTGCGCTGTGATGAATGAAGACACCTGGCATCATCTTCTAGCCTTCATACACATTTGAACACATATATGTGTCCACAAAATACACAAATATAAAAGTCAAAAGAAAAGAAACAGCATTTGTTATGATTCTGTGTGGCTGATCTCGTTAGTGCTGCATCATATTCTGTTTTTAGCTGCTGATATCCTGGTAGCTTTGTTCAGTTCTTGCACTTGCATTTCCACATTTGGCTCTATGGTCATTTCCTTTAATATTATACAAGTGGAGCTCCTGGGAAAACCCCTCAACAGTCAGATGAACAAATGATCTGGTCTACGGTATTTCATGCTAAGAAGTATGTGGTGCTAATCATGTTCCTAAGAACTGGATCTTATGACCTAAAGAAATATCCTCCATGATCTACCCCGAGACTAGCTTTCTCCCTTATGTCTGCTTCCTCAGTGTACTTCCTTTAAAAATTTCTTTTTGCAGGTGCAATGGCACACCTAAAATCCCAGTACTTGATAGGCTGCTACACAGCAAGATTGCATGCAGAAAAGAAAACTGCCACCCAAGTAATTGTAGTCAGGAAATACACATTAATACAAAAGAAAGAGTGTGACTCAAACAAGGTCAATGCTGAATACAGTATTCTGTCCACTCTGCATGATGGACAGACAGTTCATATGTTTATAAATAACCCCCCAAAAAAACCTCACCTGTTTCCTTTATAGCATCTCATCAAGAAATATTTAACAATAAAGAAATAGTGCTAAAAACTTTCTAATATAAAGACTGAAAAATACCATCAATTTGGAAATATCAGTAACAGTTAAAATAATAAAAAAATATAAAATACATTCTCTGATAGGCCTGTATTTGAAGAGTAACTGTACTTCTTAGGAGCTGTGTGACCCTGCTGTAGAAAACTTCCGCATCTCACTCTGCTCAAGGACAAGAGGTCAAGAATATTGACACAAAATACAGTAATAGCCTGACAAATATCATAATTATTTTATCACTACCACTATTATGGCCACTCAAACAAAACAGGAAACTATCAGTACCACACATGATACCAAGGAAGGTGCTGGTCTTATGAGACAGCATCTGAATGTTTCTTCATTTTTATTATCATGACAGAGATACAAGAAAACACAGATACATATTATGTATCTTTTTTTGCCATCCCAGGGATGGCATTGTCACTAATGTTCTTATATCTCTTGTGAAGACTGACACTCCCAGAGTTGATGAAGACTGCAAAAGAGACCTGTGCTTGCTGGATGGCTGTGTTTCTAAGCTACCTGTGCCAACTGCTAGGGAACACAGCCCAGATATGCAGAATGAACAGGCATTCATCCAGGATGGATACATAGCAATGCCAAGCCCTGTCAGAAAAGCATCCAGATTTAAGGACCTTAAATGTCATCAGGTCGTGGTGATAGTGACCCTGCCAAGTGGTCTCCAGTCTTCTAAGTATCCCCATCCCCTATGACAGTGTACCCCATATTTAGACAGATGGACCTTTTACAAAACCTCTCTGTATACTTTTTCAAAATATTTCCTTCTGGTTTAGATTCATCATCTGTCATAATTCTAATCTAACAAGTCATTTTGAACAAAAGATAATTCCATCTCCATATGGAAACCCTTGAAACAAAACTGGAAATCTGAGATATGTTTTTTATTGGGTGCCATTCCCTTTGGCTAGACAGACCTGTGCTCTTCTTTAGTTCTCACTAGAATTCTACTACTCAAGGAGAACAGAATTCCACAGAAGATAAGCAACAAGTTTGACCCTTTGGGATCAAACAAATAATAATTCCTAAAGAGACCATTGTGATTTGACAACATGTTTAATAGAGATAGTTCATAGCTACCTTTAATTAATGGTCACATTTTCTTATAGAAAGAACATGGACTCTGGAGACAGCCAAGTTTAGTTCATCTATTTATTAGCTGAATGGCCTTATATAGATGATTTAACTTCTCTGAGAATCAGTTGGTTTATCTGAAAAAGCAACCTAAGATACCTGCCTCAGAGTCACCTGGTCTGGCCCATGGTGTAGAACATGAGTGTGAAGCAAGACATCAGAGGGTAGTCTGACTGTGCCACTTTAATTATGAAGGGTCAACAGACATCTAGGCTTCACTGAGCTCTGAACTCCATTTGAAACATGGAAAATACATTTCATTTGAAAATGTATTGAAAGAAGTAAAATATTGCCTATATAATGTCAAGAACAATACTATGTTTCTTGTTTTGCCCTTCCTTTTTATCAATTTAAGAAAGTTTTTTCTCATTTACATTTCTGGGATCATACTTAGAAAATGCAAAGCAACACAATCTTCTAATTGACAATTTTCACTAAGGCAACAGTGGGAGATATCATTATTATAAATAGATACTGAGCATAATTTTCTGAACCATAAAGTTCAGAAGACCATTCTAGGAATTAAATTCTTTCTAAAACATATATAAAATAACAAAGCATGCATACACTTTAACTTCTTTACTTACCAGTTGTGAGGGGCGGGGGGAGTGAGAACATACCATATTGGTGGTGAAGAATTCTGGGACTGGGGATTGGGAGCAAAAATGCCAATGAAGAGTTTCACAAGGGTAAAAAGAGATAACAAGTACTTGAAGCACAGGGTGAAGTCAGTTGTTGTAGATGTTGTAGAGGATCACAGAATGAATACTAGGACATTGGATAAGGAGCACACTTTGCACATAGTGGGGATCTCTCAGCAGAGGTAAAAGTGAGAGAACTATAGTAGGCTCACTTGCTG
This sequence comes from Dicrostonyx torquatus, assembly GCA_028555095.1. Classification (NCBI taxonomy): domain Eukaryota; kingdom Metazoa; phylum Chordata; class Mammalia; order Rodentia; family Cricetidae; genus Dicrostonyx; species Dicrostonyx torquatus. The sequence goes on from JAQHUG010000045.1 coordinate 5,306,030, forward strand.
CCAGTCTATCCCCTCCAGTGGAAACTTATTTCCCAAAGATAAAATGCACATCCTCCCAAGAAGTAATGTCTGGGCCTGTAGATTTGGGTGGGAGTTAAAGTGCTTACCTTGTAAACACAGAGGCCTGAATTTAATCCAGAGATCCCAAATGAAATAAACTGAGCATACCAAGTCTTAGGCCAATAAGAGATCTGGTATCAAGATAGATGGTACCTGAAGAACGACAGCGGAGATTATCTTCTTGTGCACACATGTACACATGCATGCATGTATACAAGACACAGACTATAGGAATACATAAGAGCCATGCAAGGAAGTGCCATACTACAGGCCATTTCCACTGAAACTTTCAAGCATAAAGCCAAGAGCAACTTTGAGACTCTATCTTGAAAAAACAAATCCAAAGGCTTAGCGCCGGCCTTGTCTCTACTCTGTGCTGTGCCTTGAAAAGATCATTTCACTTTCTCTCTACATTTCAGCTTTACCTTGTAGAGAAAGGGATTATTGGACAGTTTCTAAGGTCCATTTCAGTACCATAAAACATGCTTGTTCTTTTCTGTCAAAGAAAACAAGATTGATTTTCTCCAAGAAATAAAGTCAGAAAGTTACTGGACAGTGCATTGGTACAAAACCCGGACTAGTAAAAGAGGATCAGAAACTATGCCAGAAAATATGTCAGGTCTAAAGTAGGTGAGTGAATTCTTAGTTAATGTTCAAAGCGATTAATTAATAGTCTCTTAATTAAAACACATAATCACTTTGAGTTTTACCATACTGGAGCAAGCACAGATTGAAATCCAACTATACACACTCTTGCATTAAGATGTGACTTTTTCAAGAACAGAAGCAGAGGCTCCTGTCCTCTTCAATTTAAAGTGAAGATGTGAGTTTCTATCTGTGGTGGTTTGAATAAAAATAACTTCCATACGGTCAAAGAGAATGGTACTATTTGGAAGGATTGAGACTGTAATATGAGAGTCCTGCTCATTGGGGTTTCTGTCCCACTCGGTACCCCACAGCCAGCAAGCCCCAAAGAAAATCACACAGAGAGTCTACATTAGGTTATAAACTTATTGGCCCATTAGCTCAGTCTTCTTACTAGCTCTTGTAACTTATATTAACCCATTGTTCTTATCTATGTTAGCCACATGGCCAGTACCTTTTCTCAGCGGGGCAGCTTACATCCTGCTTCATAGATGGACTGTGCAGGAATGCTAGGGAAGCTTCCTGCTTCCCGGAGTTCTCCTATTCTACCTCTACTTCCTGTCTGGTTTTCCCGACTATACTCCCTGCCTAGCCAATCAGCATTTATTTAAAACATGATTGATAGAATACAGAAAATTCTCTCACACCATGGGACATGGGGCCTTGTTGGAATAGGTGCGGCCTTATTGGAGAAAGTGTGTCACTGGGGGTTGGCTTTAGTGTTTCAGAAGCCCAAATGAGGCTGAGTGGCACTTTCTGTTCTGGTTGCCTGCTCCAGATGTAGAACTCTCAGCTCCTACTCTAGCACCATGTCTTCAAGCATGATGATAATGGACTAAACATCTGAACCTGTAAGCCAAATTTAAATGTTGTCCTTCATAAGAGTTTCTGTATTAATGGTGTCTTTTTCCAGCAATAAAGACCCTAACTAAGACAATCACTAATACTATAAAGAAACTATCAGATCCCCTCTCTAGTCTTTGCATCCATCCATCTTCCCCTGTGGCCCAGACTGAAATTTCTTTCTCGTGTAACAAGAGGGAAATATGTTGAAGTAGATGTCTTATAGCAAAAAGAAATCTTAAGGGAGGCAGGGCATCTGTAAGCATGACTGGACTTGAACATAAAGTCACTCCATTACTTATCTAAAATTAATAAATAAAGAGGCAAGTGTAGGAAGGAAAGAAGAGAAGGAGAAAAGGAAAGATCAAGGGAGGGAAAGCAAACAAAAAATGGGTTCCTAGATGCACTACTTTTGCAATTACTACCCTCCAGTAGAAACAACCTCTATGCATGATATTAATGATATTATTCTATAACTGCATTATAATCAGAGGTAGGAATATGATCATTGAGGAAAAGTATTTGAAACATAAACATTGTATTAAATTGTATAAACATATCATACTGTCATTGTGAAGTTTGTAAACTGTTTCTTCATGGGCCATATTCTCACAGAAATGAGGACACTGTGACACTTTGATATCCTAGGCATCTTAGGGGAACCTGGTTTTCCCAAGGAGCTCCAAGACCTTGGCTTATCACAAAGGAAAACTAGCATCCATTTCGCACCAACCGGTCTCTGCCTTATCCTTTATCTTCTTCATTAAGTGTCTTTGCCATTCTATTCGAGCAACAGAAGGCTGGGGTGGGCCAGCCGGATGGCCCGGTGCTGAAATCATTCCCCGTAAAAACGTGCCTGCAATGTTACAGCAGCTTTGATGTCGTTGTAATGCACTCATAAAATCATGGAACATATGTAGACACATCTGCTGGTGGCAGCAAAGGAATGTAAAAAATATGGGGCTGTTGAAAAACTTTGATAGATTTTACTGCTAGCCAAGTATATATATTTTTTATGGTCTGCTATATGGGCCTACAAACAAAATAACCATGCATTTCTTTAGTGTGCTTATTCATTACATCTTTTACAACAAATTCCAGAGAAAGTAGGAGTGCAAATTATTCATCTTCATGTAGTGGTCTCTGTTTAACCTTTAGAAAGCACAAGAGACAGAAACAGGTTTATAATAACTGGCCCTAGGAAGGCCAGTTATGATTAAGAGGTTAATCCACAAACTATTCCCCTGCATCACCCCCTATGGGTACATCCAGATTCTGAAAGGATGGGGAAGATGGGCTTTCAGCCATCATGGAGTCTAGGCTGTGATCAAACGCTATTAGTAATTTGCGCAGGGAAAAATACAACCAGGCCTAGGTGAAAGATTATCATGTAAACACTGCATGGGTTCATGGGATACATCAAAATGATGTGGGGGGAATGTTAGAAATTCCCCTAAATTTATTTGTAGGTACCTGGAAAAGGTAAGAAAATTGATGAATTTTGAGAATGTGTTTAATGAGCATTCCCCTATCCCAGGTAAAGCAGTGCAGACTCAGTCAAAATATGTATTAAGTGACTAATATTGGAATAATAAATTGTTGTCATTAACTATGATATTGATTATTCATATTTTATGATAAATTCTTCCAATTCTCTACTGTCGCTGCTATTTTGAAAATTTCTAACACAAGATTACAAAATCCTTTACCAAGCACTATAAGAAAAGTTTAGTTATTCGATGGAAAGGTTATTATATAATAGTTAATCTAGAGCATAGAAAATACAGCAAATTTCCACAACACACACACAGAATGAAGTACAAATGCAAATGCTGCAATCAAAAGAGTAAACAAAGGATGAAAATTTCTACTGCCAAAATATAATATACGTCTACCTAGTAAAAATTTCATAAGTTGAAGTTTTCTCTTAAGTAACTATAAAAATGCAGTGAAGTAAATACATAAACCAGTAAGAAACTATTATCATCCTCAGGTATAATGTACTATACACTGTTACACGCTATGGTTTTTATGGCAGGCATCACATTAGGTTTGGTACCATCAGCAACACTATGATCATATGAGTAATGCTGGCACTTTGGCGTTACAGCAGTCGCTATGTCCCTGGTGACAGAAACGTTCTGGCTTCATTGTCATCTTATGAAATTGTGGTTATAGATGTGCCTGTTGGTTTAAATGCTATGTAAGGCATGGCTGTCCATACACATATTGCTCATTCAGTAGGCAAATCATTTTCTCTCCCTTAGTTACAGAATAATTAACTGTAAAATGCAGAAACATCACAGACATCTTTATAGAATTGGTGACACTTGACAAATTAATATTGTTTACTTTAGCATCTGTTCACTGAAAAGGAAATAGAGACACTCCTCAACTCATGAAGGGGTTGAATTCTGACAGGCTCATTGTAAACTGAGCAGGTCAAGTATAGAAACACAACCAAAACACATAGCATCCAGCACTCCGGTGTTCAGCGAACATCAGGGGGGTGCTGATCAAAACTGAGGTGAACACACTGATGTCTTTCCACATTATGAGAATGTACTGAATAACAATAAAGTCACAAGTTTTGGCGGCTTTGTTGGTAGAACTCTGCCAGATAATTCCACTTTCCTTGATAGTTTGGCCAAGCCAAATACAAAGACATTTATTCAGATCACAATATTAACTCTGAAATCACACATAAATATAGATTATAGGATGGCTGTTAGAAACTAACCAAAAATGATGCAAATAGAGTCTCTGCGAGGCTAAAAAGAACTCCTCTCTGGAGTTGAACACTTCTGCTACTATTGTAGTGTTAGAAGGCAGGGTCGAAGTTGAGCTACAGAAGGAAGAAAAAAAAGAATGGTAGGAATTTGGGGAGGGTTAGAAGGACTGAAGGTCCAGACAAACCAGAGGACTAGAAAGATAGGTGTAGGCAGAGTTTCCCTGTCCCGTCCACCTGCTTCCAAATAACCAAAGCAGAGGCTTAACATTACTTATAAATGCTAAGATGTTAGCTCAGGATTGTTACTACTCAGCTCTTATATTTAAATTAACCCTTATCTATGCTTTGCCATGTGGCTTGGTGCCTTTTCTCAATATGTCATGTCCATCCTGCTCTCTCAGAGTCTGCCTGTGACTCCTCTGACTCTTCGATCCTTCTTCCTGTCATTTTCAGTCTGGCTTTCCCACCTAACTTCCCACCTGGCTATCAGCCTGTCAGCTTTTTATTAACTAATGAAAGTAATACATGTTCACAGTGGATGGAAGAATTATTCCAAAGCAGGCAGGTAGATGACGATTCTTGCAGGTCACATCAACTGCAGAAACCAAGTACTGCTGAAGCTTTTAGGACACTCAGGAGTTCTCTGACTACCAGTGTGTGACCTCACTCACTTAGTGGTTGGATGACAGATTGTTGGGGCTTTCTGTATATTAGGTCTAGGTCCCCATCTTGGGATGCTAATCTTGGTTGTCAAGTTGACTGCTTCTGGAATGAACCAAAATCAAACTGATAGACAATCCTGTGAGAGATTTTCTTGATCAGGTTATTTAAAGCAGTAAGATCCACCCTTAATATGAGCAGCACTTTCCAGTAGCAACCTAGGTGAAAGGCATGAAAGAATAAGATTGTTTTTGATTTTTTTTTCCTGTTTGCTCACATGGTCACTGGCATGTTCATTTATGCTGCTGCTGCAGTATTTCTCCTGATGTTAGGATCAACTTCTTTAGGATTCCAAAATAAAGTAAGGTCAGGAATTCTTTAGGATAGTGGTTCTCAGCCTGTGGGGTTGAACAATCACTATCACTTTGGAGGTTGAACGATCTTTCCACATGGGCTGCATATCACATACTTACACTATGATTTATAATAGTAGCAAAACTACAATTATGAAGTTGCAATGAAATAATTTTGTGGTTGGCATGACAACATGAGGAACTGTTTTAAAGGGTCGCGGCATTAGGAAGGTTGGGAACCACTGCTCTAAGTTTTCAATGTCAGGTTAAGACACTAAGCTTTGTGGATGAACAACAAATAGACTCTCGGCTTCTTCAGTGTGAGGCAGACATTACTGGACTACCAAGACCATCCTGAAAGCCAGTCTAATCCACTTTTTAAATTTGTATGCATTTATTCTATCTGCTTTGTCCTTTAGAAAACACTGACAAATACAATTTCTTAATGAGAGTCCAGGTGAGTTTCGCCCTTTTGATTCCTTCTTCTGCTTTTATGGATACCACATATTCCTGTATTGCACATATACATATGTAGGCAAATCTCTCATAGACACAAAATAAAAGTGAAAAAGTAAAATTAAAATAAGAAACACAGAGCGTTATGTGTGATATCAAAGGTATCTCATTTTTGCGGTACTGTGTGTATTGCGCCAAAAGCTCTACAGGGAAGTGGATCACATCTATCAAAAACAAATCATGAGGGTGCTTAGTAAGCCTTCTGAAACAAGTCTCACTCCTGCTCCAGCATGAAAGCAGCGTCTTTAATATTGGCATGGTGACTGTAATCCTAGTATTCATGAGGCTGAGACAGAATGACTGCCCTGACATTGAGGTCAGCCTAAGATTAATGGTAACACTTCCAATCAAAACCAAAAGAATATCCCAGATTTTTCTGTACAGTGTTCTAAAATTTTATTTTACTGAGAAATTAGAAATGTGTACCAGGATATATCCTAATTTTTCTTCCTATGTTCTTAAATATTAAGATATATCTAATTGACTTTTGAAAGTTAAAAAAAGGAAGGATAGAAATAGTAAGTTTTCCCCTTCTCCAAACCAGCATTGTGCTTGAGCAATAAAGTCTGGTCAAGCCAGCGAGCTCCCAGCAACACTCTCTAATTGGTTGTACTGTGTTCTGGGCTCGCATTGGCTTTTTTCACTATGGCATAAGAACAAGTCCCAGATGGTTCCTCTAAAACTACCCCATGTGCTTCAGGCACTGGCCAGTCCATCTGGCCTTCTATGAATATTAATGAATATTTCACCTAAGCCCTTGAGGTCAGCAATGGGAATGTACTTTGTTCTCAGGTTCCTGGAGTTGCCAAGAACTTAAATCAGAGAAGACAAAGCAGTGTACTTTCACAGATACCAATCCCTCTCTGCATAAAATTGTGCTAGCCTCTTGTCTTACAATATTTAGCAGACCTATGAGGCTGCATTTTAAAATCACTCAGTTTCCTTCTTTACTTTAATCTATGTTCCACCTTTGTTAGTACCCCCCCCGTTTTTCCCCAAATCATATGCTGAATCCCGTGAATTACAGACTGTCTTTGTTTTAAGATATGGATTGGTCCATGATTTTTTAATTCTTTCTTTATTAAGGCACATGCTATGTATTCAGTAGAAACCAAATTTTGAATTTTGATCTACTCTGTGCTAGAAGTATGACGAATACTTGCCTTTCATGTTGAGCAGAGTAGGAGAGCTGCAGTCCTATGAATATGATCTGATCAAAAGGCCACCCTCTGATTGTTTAGAGTGACCAATGTCATTTTGGAGATGAGGTTGTGCCTTGTTCTAAGATACTCCATATTTCATAAAACAACATGTGTTTGGGCTGTGCCTTGCTCTGAGAGATTTCATTTTACAAGTAGTTTTTGCTTGTACTTTGAGGGTGGAGGATGGTTCTACCTTGGTGAACACATTAGTGAAACATCTGTCTAGCACCAGCCATACAGCACTGACTGATGTATGGCATATTCCTGGGAGTATAAAGGGGACCACCTTATAAACTGATGGAACTGAATTTGGACTGGAAGAGCACATGGACATATTAAAATCCTTTCTGGAAACTAAGCCCCAAAACTAATTGAACATAAATTGATGAGAAGCTCAGAAGAAGAAGGATTTAGAGATTAAAAGTATAAAGAAGTGAAAAAGAAAGGGGGAAAGAAATAAAGAAGGGGTCAGAGAGCAAGAGAGTGAGAGAATGGGAGCACAAGAGTGAGACAGAGACAGA
>JAQHUG010000045.1:5369777-5381181 GCA_028555095.1 Dicrostonyx torquatus
TATAGATCCTCCTGGAAAATGGAAGCAAGAATGATTTTATTTTTCTTTGTGGATTAATCAAGTTTATTTGTTCATGGGCACCTTGGTTGATACCATAATTTAAATACTGCAAATGATGCCATAATGAACACAGGTGCAGATATCTCTGCAGTGAACAATTGGATTTTTTAGCTGTAGAAGTACAAATAAAAGACAAATTATGGGTGAGTTTGTGGCATTGGCTATTGCCAAGCAGGAAGAAGCAGTGGAATGAAGGCATTTTTTTGCCTGTGGTAGAAAAAATAGCAGGCCCTTTGCCTTGATTCCAAGCATCTCTGAAAACAATGACTTGTTATTAAAGAATTAAAGATGTAGAAGGAATAAAGTTGATATTTTGCTCAATAAAGACACTGAAGGAGAAAGATGAGTCACTGTTTGAATAGCAGACAGCATATGCCAGAAAATTGCCGCCACTTTTGAGTTTACATGAAAGGAGCCATGAGCTTAGGAATGTGGGCAGACTTGAGAAGTTGAAAGGGAAAGCAGGGCCGTTTAGAGAAAACATGACCTTGTTGATACCTTGATTCTATCTCTGTGTGAATGATTTAGACTTCTGAAACCCAGGTTCTGAGTTAACAGATATGTCTATTTAAGTTATAGAGTTTGTGGTGACTTGTTAAAATAGCAATATAAAGTGAATGAGTTTGATAAATAATAAGCATTTTGTAGAGGAGGTGATTAATATTTGTGGAGTTTATGAATAAAGATAATACAGATAGACTCTTTAGACCCATGCTATATAGTAACAATGTTATATAACTCTAAAAAGTACCTCTGAAATAGGTACCAATGAGACTGGTGCCAATCATGTACACAAAGAAATGGAGGAGATACTCTTCTCTAGGAAGGCAACTGATGCTTTAAATCAGAACTGCACTGAAGATTATTTAAGATGTTGTGCACATTCTAGGCCAGGATTATTTCTTGCCTAAAGGCATGGGTTCTGGGACAAGAATATTTAATTCCATCATGCATCTACTCTGTTGACTTTGGGATCAAGCATCCAGGGCACGAGTTCACTTTACTTACAAATAAAGTGAAAGATAACAGTACCTATATGATGGGGTGATGAAAAGCAAATGAGTTAACTCAACAGAGAAATTATTCTGATATAATGACTTTAACCAAGTCATTTGTTTATAGTAGACATAAATTTTTACATCTACAGAATTCTCATTTCAAATTTGGGAAAGAAATTCAGGACAGGGAGAGAAAATGTTGGCAACTCAAACCCATTATTTTGTACTTTCAAAAATACCCAATTAAATAACTACTCCTGGGTGTTATAATGTTAGAATTGGGTGGCCCCAATGGAAGAATTATAGTCGATATTTAAATATCGCACAGTAGGATAAACCAGGTAAGCATCAATGCTGGCAGAATTTTATCTTAATAAGGAATATTTCTGCCTGGGTGAACTAGACATTATAGCAGCATCTGGAGCTAGTCTCTGCACCCAGCAGGTGTCTGTGGACCCCAATGACTCCCAATTATGCTATAGAAGAGTAAAGAGTTGAAATCAACTAAAAAGAAAGATATGAGGAACACCCACTGCTCTTGGCATCACTTAGACTAAAGAATGGCTAAATGACTTCCCTATGTAGCATCACATGTGATACACACTTGCACCTGTGTTTATGTGTATGCTAGTGTGTCAAAGGGAAGCAGTAACATCAAGGGAAAAAGTGAGACTCCTCTTAAAAGTAGAGTCACCCATAGACTATCACATCTGTGGAATGTGACCATTGAGAGGATTATGTCCCTTACTTATCAAATGATAAATTTGTTTGTTGTAGAAAGTATCTTCCTCATTATTGTGTTCCACATATTAGATATGCAGTAAATATGTATCCAATGGATCTGCAAGGTTTAGCTGTCACAACATAGAATATCATGAAATTTATAGAACAATTTATCCGTGTATGATGTGATTCACTTCTACAGAATAAGAAAGAAATAGATATATCACACTCACCTTCAGAAAGAATCCATGAAGCATTAGAACCTATATTATAAGCTTCAGAGAGCCCCATTTGAAAGTCATATTTTATTGCCATTTAAAGCCAAGGTTTATAGAGGCAAGGAACTGGGTTATACACATAGGCTGGAGGTGAAGTAAAAAAACAATAAGAAAGTCTCCTGAACCAAAGGAAGAGGGTTGGAAACACGGGTGTTTGGTAATTAGAGGATACCTAAGAGCAGGCCTCCTACCCAGATAGTTCATTTATGTGCAAAACCCTCAATGCTAATAGCCATGTTGTTGGGAGATGTGGTCTGGATGCCTTAGATAAAGCTTCTGGTACCAAAGGCTAGAGAATAAGTAACAAGAGATTTCAAGCAAAGCGTATGTCAATAGTCATTGAGATGTGAGAACCAAGTAAACATTCAGGTTTCTGTAGGATTGAAGAAAGAGATGAGAACAGTAAGTGGGTGTTCAGTTAAGATAAATGTTCTACTCCTTTATTCATTTTCAGAAAACATCCCATGGTCATAACACTGCTCTGCTGCTTTCGTCAGTCAACACATGGCCCTGAATCTAAGAAGAAACTGCCAGCAACTCATACTTGTGGAAAGACTGACAGTGGTGAGACTTAGAAATGCATAACCTCTGTCTCCCAAAAAGATCCACTCTGAAGAAGTCAGGGAAAGTGACCCAAAGGCAGTGGCAACCGACATGATTCTTGAGGGATGAGTAGAAATTTTAAAGGTAGAGGGAGAATTGAACTTCTGAAAAGCAATTCTTTCTACGTTTGCAACAGTCTTTTGTATTATATGATAACATGGTCTCATTGAGGAAGTGAAAAGGCTGGAATGATTAAGAATATTTGGGTAAAAGGAAAGAAACCCAGTTCCGGCTTGTTTCACCTGTGTTGCCTTCATTTCCAGATCTCTGTGGCTCTCCTGCTGCATAAGGGCACTTTGAAATACAGGCTCCTGGCAGAACATAGAAGCTGTTTTTCTGCTTTATTTTATTACTCACATAGTGGTTTTATTTAGTCCCACTCTAATTCTGGAAACTGAGACCCCCTACATAATGATCAGCTAGTCCGGAACAATGCATGAATACACTTCTTGCTTCAAGAGTGGGTTTGATTTTATTGATTTTCTTATAATGCTTGTAATTTTTTCCAGTTTACTGGAGCCTCTTTCTCTTTTCTTTCCTTTGTATTCCCTAATTGCTTTATCTCTCACAGAAAGATCTGTTTGTAGCTTATTGCGCTTTTTCCTTCATCAAGAATGTATGTCGTAAGATAGCTTTGGCATAAAAAGGCAAAACTCTATTATCAAAAATTCCATTATGTCCTATGATATATGTTTTTCTTTCATGAAAATGCTACAAAATGTTTTGTCCTTCATTTCATGAAAAATTGTACTCTCTAGAGGACAAGAAAATCATCTGTTATGTTGAGTGCTTTCATTTCAATGTTCTGTTATTAGTGTTTAGAAAAAACACATTTTAACTTGTTTTTTGATCTTCTTTGTCCTTCTGAATACTTCTACATTATTGTCTGTGATTTTAACAAATGAAATGAGAAGCCACTCAAGGTCAGTGCACAAACCCCTGAGGAGAAACATCCTTTCTGATACATGCATTCACTTGCTAACATTTGTAGAACACAAACTAAATGCCAAGTAGGTTTTCAATTACTGGAAATACAGAGAGAACAAAATTCAGATTTTCTTGCATGGATGCTAAATGAAGCTGCAGAGGGTAGCTGGAAATGGGTTCTCTCAGCTCTAATGCTTCATGATGTTCAGGTTCTGATGGGTATTTTGGAATCTTGAAAATTTGGGCTGTAGTTGCAGTTTTGTGGTAAGGTGAATGACCTGTGGAACCTCCATGCTCTTAACAATTAACTACAGATAATAACAATATCTGTTTTGATATTTTATAAGATTAGATGAAATGCTGCATTCAGATTGCTACCCAGAGTGATAGACACATACTAAGCACTCACTGAACTTAAATTCTAGATCTACACTGATCTTTCCTTATTTGCATTAATCCACAAGACTAAACTCATATAAGTTCCCTGGTTGTTTTCTCTCTCTCTCTCTCTCTCTCTCTCTCTCTCTCTCTCTCTCTCTCTCTCTCTNTGTGTGTGTGTGTGTGTGTGTGTGTGTGTGTGTGTACACCATGGTGAACATGTGAAATCAAGGGACAATTTTCAAGAGACAATCTCCCCTTCCATGGTGGGCTCTTGGGATAAGAATAGGGTAAGTGGGATTGCATGAGAGTACAACAAGTAGTTTTATCCACTAAGTCAGTCTCCCTGTCCTCTTAAATATCTATTTTGACTATCAGTCTAAACATTTTATCTATTATACAATAAAATAATGCACCGTTGGGCATGGAGTTGAATGTTTCCATTTTTAATCAAAGAATTCACAAGTGAACTTGATGGTTGGTGGGTGAAGCATAAGTAAATCACTTAAGCTTTTGGTTCAAGCCTATCCTATACATCCTAATATCAAAACATTTCTATTTATTAAAAATTACTACAGCGACAAGCAAGCAGCCTAAAATTTACTGATATCCCCATTGTATTTTCTAAATATCACTAAAACAATTTCTAAAATATAACTATTTATAAAATAAGATTACCATAAACAGAATAAAGCTCGGAGTGAAAAATAATTTCACTTTCCAGTCTTTATGTCTGCCTTTGATCCTGACTTTTCCCAGAAAACAGAACAAACCTTTAAAGAAATAAAGTGAAATCTATCAGGCCCTGCTTATCTACAAGGGCTATCCTCTACAACTCTCCAGGAAAATCTCTTCGTTAGTGAAAAAATACAAAAACAAGTAAGATTAAAAAGAATGGAGAATTACATAAGTCCATAATAAAGAGTTCAAAGACAGTAACTTCTTAAAAGGAACCACTTCAAAAACTAAGTCAAGAGCCTTTCAGTAAGAAAACAGTCATTCCCAGAAAGCAATCAGCAACTAATTGTGGAGCTTTCTGTGCATTCATCATTTTTCAGACGATCACCTAAAAGCAACCTTAGGCACTCTCTATCCATGTGGATAATAGCATGCCATGTGCTAAGTACAGAACTATGGAATATGTTGACCACTGATGAATTAATAAATTAAACCAAAATACCCAAAGATTTTTTATATTTCATAATAACATGTCTTCCATATATAATACAGACAAGTGTTGTGGGCAAAATCTCTATGGAATTATGAGATCTATTTGCTTAAGCTGAGCAGATCCCATCCAATGGAGCATATGCACAGTTTAAGAACTGACTGTGCATTATGGAACTCTCCTTATTTTTGAAGGTTGATATTTAACTGTTATTCTTAAAATGCCTCTTCATAGTCAACTTGCTCCTCGTTGGCCTGTATCTTCCTCTTCTACTATTTATTGCATAAAGGAATGTTTCTCAGACTACTCACAGATAAATCTCCTCCTTGATGGAGGGCTTTCCCACTGCCTATTATGTGCCTATTGAGGCTCTGTCAACAATTTATTACCAGCTGGAAATGGAGGTGATGAAGTAAAAGACTGAATTGTTTTTACGGCCCTGTCCATATTTCTTAAAGAGTAAGAGCCTTTATGGAAAGAATTTATCTTGCAACTGTACGAGCCACCATTCATTTGGGCTAAAGTGAATTTGTTATAAAATATTGAAAACAGAATCAAATTCTATGAGGCTGTCATTGTATTTTACTACCAAGAGCTATTTCAATCCTTCCCACTTACTTTCTACCTTTTCCCAAATAAAGAAATGCTAGGAGCCTGCACATATGGCTTCATCTGAGCACCACAAATAATAGTTAGAACCAACACATAGCGTTAGAATATAGGATCCTCATTTGATATTCATTCAGGGAAAAAAGCTCTCCATTCAGTACATGACACATTCCCTGACAGCGACATATTTATTAGACCTGAAGTAGTGGGAGAGTGCAGTGGTGAAAATTATAACAAAAAACTCATGAGGCCTCAGTTTAATCCCCAAACTTACAAGAAAGCATGCTTGGTTACCTTGGACAACTTATTTAATCTCTCTGTGCTTCATTCCCTGATGTACATGATGGAAGATTGGAATCTACTTATGAAAAACTCTTTCTGAGTTCAGGTCAGAACATTTAGTAATATTCTTTTCAGATCCATCCATTTTCCAGGATTTTTCTTAACTTTATTTTTTTGCAGTTAAATAAAATTCCATTGTTCATGTGTGAACACCTTATCCATCCACCTGGTTCCGTTTTATTTTTCCTGTGAATAAAGCAGCAGCATAGAGATATACACATTCTTGTGTTTGGATGTCGTTTGTGTAAATGTCGAACAATTTCAGACTTATAGAGTTTCTTTGGAAGGACAAGTAACAGTTTTATCAAATCTGTTGCTTGTTTTTCATTTCCTATTTTTTCCTCTCATTTTCCACTCACTTTAGACGGTGAGTACGTAAGTAGATGTCCATGTGGACCTGCAAATGCTACATTTGGAGGCCACAAATTGTCATTCAGTATCTTCCTCAATTGTCCTTCACCTTATTTTTGAGGTGAAGGTTCTCTCCCTTAATCTGGGGTTATTAATTCAACAAGACTTGATGTCCAGCAAGCTCCAAAGATCACCCTGTCTTTGACACCCCCAGCACTAGTATTGTACACATGTACCACCATACCTGAATTTTCCAAGGGTGCAGGAAGTCTGAACTCAAGTTCTCATCTTTGTGTGGCAAGCTCTTTACTCATTGAAATGTCTCCTTACCACGGCTCTTTCATTTTCATAACCAAATCCTTCAATGTGCAAACTTTTTTTTTTTTTGGTTTTTCGATAAAGGGTTTCTCTGTAGCTTTAGAGCCTGTCCTGGAACTAGCTCTTGTAGACCAGGCTGGTCTCGAACTCACAGAGATCCACCTGCCTCTGCCTCCCAAGTGCTGGGATTAAAGGCATGCACCACCACTGCCTGGCTAATGTGCAAGCATTTTTAATTAGCTAAGACTGTCCCTTCTCTTTTATTTATTTAAAACCATCTTTACTCAAAATTACATGGATATTACATATAACATACTTCTTCATTTTATAAAATCAATCTATAACATCTAACACATTTTGAGCCTCTGAGAAACCTCTGTAATAGTATTCTGCAAAGTCAAATCTCAGTGAACAAATGACATGTGTATTGGATATCCACCTCTGTCTCCTCTAGCCAATCAGTGCACTTCTTATGCTAGTTAATAATGTTGGCATATTCCATTGGCAAAATATAAATTATATTTTTAATTAAATGTGTTGATGTGTATTTATACATTGCCCTGTCTCATCTCCCACTGCTATAAACCCTTAATCTTTCTTACAAATATCTTCTCCTACTGAGACTGGTGGCTTAATCTTCAAAATAAGAATGTTTTCTCTAACTCAGGGTAACATTTTCTCAGATGATGTTTATGGCTTAATCTGCAATTCATTCATTCTTTCTTTGATTATTTTATGTTTACATATTGTTTATATTTTCAGGTACACATAACATGTTTGAAATATGTATACATTTTGGAACACTGAAGCAATCTGGTTAACTTATGTATTACTTTGCATACTTAGATTTTTATAATGAGAATACCTAAAACTTAAATACTAAGAAATTTTTAAGAATTTAACAGATTGTCGTATCTATTACCAACCTGTTGCAACATAGAGCTTTTTAACTTAGTTGTGATATCTAACAGAAATTTTTACATGATCCATTTTTTGTATTCTGTATTCTGTCAATCATGTTTTAAATAAATGCTGATTGGCCAGGCAAGAAGTATAGGCGGGTCAACCAGACAGGAAGTAGAGGTGGCACAAGGAGAATAGGAGAATTCTGGATAGAAAGAAGCCCATTCTCCCATTTCTGCCCACTCCATTGAAGAAGCAGGATGCAAGCTGCCCCTCTGAGAAAGGTATCGAGCCATGTGGCTAACATAGATAAGAACAATGGGTTAATATAAGTTATAAGAGCTAATAAGAAGCCTGAGCTAATGGGCCAATCAGTTTATAACCTAATGCAGACTCTCTGTGTGATTTTTCTTCGGGGCTTGCTGGCTGTGTCTACCAGGCGGGACAGAAACCCCAACTAACAGGACCCTCATGTTATGTTATATGTAATCTAAGAAAAAAATGGTTAAGGTTTATTTAGTTATTTCAGCATTATTTGTTAAATTTTTTATTCTTACTCACTGAATTACCTCCACATAAGTAATTAATAATTTGACTCCTTACCCTTGATTCTTTTCCCTTCTCTTGGGCTTTTCCTTCTGTTGGTTTGTCTCATACAACTTAAATGAGATAGTATTTTTTATCTTATTGTATTTTATCATGTTATTTAAAAAAAAAAAATGAATGAACAGATGAATGAAAACCTAGTCCCTAGGGTCAAGATCAGAAAAGGAACTGTCATCTACACCTGATGAGAAAAGGAAAATCATTTTTCTCCCAATGGAGTGACACTGAGTAAATCAACCACTTTAGGATAGACGTCACATCCAGGAGCAGTTGGCAAATATTTAATGGACTCCATAGTTTAGTTTTTGTGTGTGTGCTTTTATTCGGTTACAGTCTGGTGTTTATTTGAGGGGATGATTTTACTTTCCTTTCTTGGGTTATTTGGGGGCGTAGTTAATGTATTCAGCTTATTTTTTTTTTTTTGGAAAAAAAACTTAAAGTTGGGTGGATAAAGTGGGGGAAAGAACCAGAAGACCAGAAGGAACTGAAAAGGGGGAATAATATGATCGAAATATATTTACATTTAAAATTGCTTAATATACTAAAATAGCCACAAAAATAACTTGACTTCAATTTTGGTATCTAAGTGATGACAGTTTTCAAGCTCCACCTTCCTTTCACTTTTTGAAGCATAACAAGACAGGTAACTGTAGCAGGAATAATAAAATACAGAGACAAAAATTGGGATTCAACCCAAAAAGCAGAAAAGCAAAGCAGCCAAGCCACTAGAGAAGTCTTACCTCTACCAAGGCTGGGTGCAGTGGCATTTCTAAAAAAGAATAAAAAAAATACTTGCCTGACTATGAGAGAGTAAAACATCCACACTGGCCAGCTTATAGACCAGGCAAGGGTAACACATACCTTAAATCTCAGTAGCCACACTAATTTTCCATAGAAACCAGGCAGTGCATGCCTTTAATGCCAGTGGTGTACACTTTTGATCCGTGCATAGAGATGATTATAAAACAGAAGGAAAAAGCTTTCAGGCACAGTCTCGTTCTGAGATTCTTGGAGGCAGGATCACCATTTCAGACTGAGGTAGAGGTAAAAGCCAATGGCTTCCTGTTTTGCTTTTCTGACCTTCAGGTTGAACCCCAATTTCTCTCTCTGAATTTTTATTAATCATGCTTCAGCTGGGTGGCTGCAAACTAAGCAGACTAAACCTCTCCTCTCCTTAAAGGCCTATTATTCCCTAGTACTGGAATTAAAAGTGTGAAGCACCATCACCTGGATTTGTTTCTGCATTGATCTTGTGTAGCCCAGAGTGGCTTTGAACTCAAAGAGATCCATCTGCCTCTGTCTCCCAAATCCTGGGATTAAATATATGTGCCACCACTTTCTGATCTCTAGTGGCTCAGCTTTGCCTCTGGTCTTAAGTCAAGATTTATTTATAAAATAAATACAAATAATATGTCACCACAGGTAACGCTGAAAACTCTAGGCCTTTCAAAGTCTCAGTCAGTGTATGGGGTAGGGTTTGTGAGGAGACTTTTCCTGGGGAGGCATAACACACATTACAACTAACTCCAGATCAAGAGCCCATAACAGACCTTGTGAGACCCCCACCCCTTAATCTCAAAGGTTCTCAAAGGGACGAGAAGAAATTTCCTAGCAAAATGTTTTAAAAATAGAAACCCAGACTAGCTTGTTCCCAGGAAGCCTTCCCTCCACCCTCCCGGAGAAATTCCAAACACAAGGCCACCTGATAGTAAAGCTGACAGAAGTGACCTTGCCCTGGAAACAAAGGACAAACAACTAGCTAACATAGCAAGATGGGACAGAGCAAAAGATCTTGCGCCCATGCCAAAGCCGCTTCAAAAGGCCTGTCTGTAGTTACACCTTGAAAAGCTTACCCCACAGAGGAGCTGTAACTCCTCTCTACCTCCCTGCAATGGGATGTGGAGACGAGTTCTGAGCACAACAAACCTAAGCACAGATATCACCAAACTCCAACTTGGTGAGCCAATGAGTTATTGTGTAAACAGGTGATGAGTTACTTACAGGAGCAGAATTGACCAAAAGATATCACCATTACAAAAGCCCACCAGCACAGATGACAAGTCACAAAAATTTAGAATGTGGAGCACACTGCACAGCCTGCAGGCAGCTCAACAGGTTCGAGAGTGCCCTGTCCTAGTGACTCTGGCGTAAAGCCCTTCTAGGCAGTTCAGCAGATTTCTGTTTCTTCCAGGAGGGTGGTCTGGGCTCAGAACCTTCTATGCACCTTGTCTGATCTGAGAGAGTCTTCTTTGTAGCTTGGTTTGTTTGTCTTCACTTGGGAGGGAGGGGTCTACTGAATCTCATCAATCTCAGAGACTTCCTGAAACTACTTTGAGATGTTTGCTTTCTATGTTAAAGTTCTATGTAAGATGAATGTTTCAATCACTGGAGGAAATTGCTACACTACAAAAGGTCTTTCCAGCAGTGTCCTCTAACAACTAAGAAGCCCTAGTACACTTTCAGTCTTATTCAAGCAGCCTATACACTGTACAATGGCTAAAGGGAAGCAATAGGGTAAAGGAGATACTGGCCTGTTCTTCCCTAGACTTTCTCATGTAACTAAGAAATTTACCCTCAGTGCTTGTTAGTGTGGAGAATATTATCATTCTATCAAATAATTAGCTAATTAATCATCACCCTATTAAGGTGTGGGAAGTCCTTCTGTCTATGTGTCGCTTTTATTGGTTAATGAAAAAAAGCTGTTTTAGCCAGTGGCTTAGCAGAATAGGGAAAGGAATGAATTCCCAGCAGATAGAGAAGGAGAGAATAGGCAGAGTAAAAGAGAAGCCATGTAGGCACCATAGGAGACAGACACTCCCACCAAAGCTTGCTGGAACTTTTCCGATAGGCCACTGCCTCGTGATGATGCACAGATTAAAGGAGATGGGTTAGTTTAGGATATAAGAGCTAGCTAGAAATATGCTTAAGCTATTGACCAAACAGTATTGCAAAGTTTCTGTGGGATTATCTAGAGTCTGGGCAAATGAGAACAAACAAACATCTCCAACCAACATTACTATTTAATAAGATGTCCATATACTTCCAAGAACTAACCACAAGCTATCTTTGTAAGAAACCAATTGATAATATGGATAGATGGATAATCTTTTATTTTTGATTGCTACCATTTGCTGCGGGAG
>JAQHUG010000045.1:5409361-5453704 GCA_028555095.1 Dicrostonyx torquatus
GGACCTTTTCCTTTTTTAAATCTCTAATTTCCTGTCTCAGTAGCCCCAATTCAGACTGCATGGACCAAAATTTTATGAGAAAACTACAGAACACAAGAAAAAAATAACTCCTAGAAATGGCCCTGTAGGAATGGCATCATACATGTCTTGGAAGGCCTCAGATATATTATGAGCAAGCAAGCTCTCCAAGCAACGGAGGTTGATATTGTCAAAAATATTTTACTCTCAGAACTCACCTGTGGTTGCAGGAGCAGGTGTAGTAACTGTAGTTCGTCAGTAGGTGTTGCAGTAGTTACAGTAGGTGAGTGGCATCTATGAACGCACGTGCACAGCTAGGCGGAAGCTAGGCCTGCAGTATGCTTGAATCCTAGTGGCCTAGAAGGCGGGTCCTAATACTTGTTAATAAACTGGGGGGAAAAATTAATCTCAAGAGGTTACACAGAGCAAGAAATCCAAGATCCAGGTACAAAGAACAGAAATCCAGAAGCTTTCAGTGGCTGACCAACAGCGCATCTAGTTTCAGGCACGGGCCTGCAGCTCAAAAGCCAAAAGCTGCTGCCGGAATGTCTCAGGGAGTTATTTCCCCAGGGAAAAATCTGTAGGGGTGATTTAAAAAACCACTTTGCAAATCAGATGGGTAGCAGCGCGAATCCTGAGAGGCATGGAGCTGAGGCCACAGCTAGCCTTTGCCTCCTTCAGCAAATCCTATCGGCATGCACCACCAGAACTGGCTGGGTTGGTGGACAGGGGGGTTCTCTCCTTTTTAAGCCCTCTCCAGTTTTTAAGTGGATTTAGCCAGCCACGTTGGAGCGCCAGATAAAGACGCAAGACAATCTTACACCAGTTTGATAAAAAGGGGTATTTTATTGGAGGGGATAAAACTTACAGATCAACGTATCAAACCACAGTCCTCTGGTAGCAAACAGGAAACAGAGTCTAGCAGTCAGCACGGATGCCAGAAGCAATAGAGTACGGAGAGCTGCTGCAGCTTTTCTTAAAATGAAAACCATGCCCCAGTGGGCTGGTATCTTAAAACCATTGGCTGAAGGCAAGTGAGCTCCCGCAGCATCTTTGGGTTCACCTTATTACTTAGCTTTTCAAAGATTGTGAACTATAGGCTCAATGTCCTTTGTTTATGGCTAGAATCCACTAATGAATTAGTACATACCATATTCATTTTTGGGGTGTGGGTTAGCTCACTCAGGATAGTGTTTTCTATTTCCAACCATTTGCATGCAAAATTCAAGACATCATTGTTTTTTTACCACTGAGTAGTACTCTAGCATGTAGATATGTCACATTTTCTTTATCCATTCTTCCCTTGAAGGGCACCTAGGTTGTTTCCAGGTCCTGGCTATTACAAATAATGCTACTATGAACATAGTTGAACAAATGCTTTTGTAGTATGATTGGGCATCTCTTGGGTTTATTCCCAAGAGTGGTATTGCTGGATCCTGAGGTAGGTTTACTCCTAATTTTCTGAGAAACAGCCACACTGATTTCCAAAGTGGTTGCACAAGTTTACATTCTCACCAACAATGGATGAGTGTTCCCCTTAGTCCATATCCTCTCCAGCATAGGCTATTGTTGGTGTTTTTGATTTTAGCCATTCTGACAGGTGTAAGATGGTATCTCAACGTTGTTTTGATTTGCATTTCCCTGATCACTAAGGAAGTTGAACATGACCTTAAGTATCATTTGGCCATTTGAAATTCTTCTGTTGAGAATTCTCTGTTCAGTTCAGTACCCTATTTTTTTTAATCGGGTTATTTAGAATTTTAATGTCTAGCTTCTTGAGTTCTTCATATATTTTGGAGATCAGACCTTTGTCTGATGTGGGGTTATTGAAGATCTTCTCCCATTCAGTAGGTTGCCTTTTTGTGTTAATGACTGTGTCCTTTTTTAAACAAATCTTACAATAAAGGATATTTTATTTCAAATTCTGTATTGAATACTTTTTTCTGAATAAATTTGAATTGGGAGTATTTGTTATTGTGCATTTCTTGAGACTGGGTCTTATTCTATGATTAGGCTGGCCTTGAACTCATGGCAATTCCCCTGCCTCAACCTTTCAAGGACTGGAATTATTATAATGAACCACCATACATGATTGATTTTAAATTATTTCTTTGGTGAGTTAAACATTGCTAACTTATTACAATGTGAAAGTGTATGCTTTTGCCCATGCTTTCTCACTGGGATTTAAAAATACTTTCATATTTTATCAATCAGTATCTATACAATAATTACCTTTAGCCACTGTCAAGGAACAGATTTATGTACTGTCAAGCTTTATGCTCCTGTCATGTTTGTAGTCTTTTTCTCACCAACATCCTATGAGAAAATATCCCCAAGATTTTCCCCAATCGCAAATTACCCTGAAAATCATTCAAAACAGGATGTGAACTGAAAAGACATGACCTCGGAGCTTGCTGTCTAATCTTTTCTAACTCACTTGGATTTAATGAACCACTAAGCACCTGGGATGATACTCATATCCGTGTCTTTAGCAAAACACCCCCTAGGAACTTTGATGTGTGTCCTATGAATAAATCAATTTTTAGATCGTGTCTTCACATCTCCATTTTGAGCTCTTTGGTTGAGAATCCTGAGAAAGTGTGCTGGAAGCTGTGTTAGCCCTATCATGTGGTGATAAGCAGTGTCATGAGTCACAAATGAGCCCCTTACAGCTTTACAGTGGAGGAGACAGGTTAATCCTTTGTCAAATCGCTGTGTTCAGTGTCCTCTGCTTTGTTCCAATTACCTGGGAAGTGATGGCACTTTCTCATCCAACAGCCCTTCAACACCTGCTGACATGTACTTAGGACATTGTAGGATGTGTGGGTCTTAGCCTCACTGTGCTCAGAATGCCTCGTGGAATTAAAAACAGAACAAAGACATGCAAGGGGAGGCTAGGACACCACTCTTCCTGAATGCATACAACCCCATTTAAAAACTAGATGAAACAGCAAAACAAGCAGAAAGACTGTTTTTCCAAATTAAAATATTTACATAAATCCAGAAGTAAATTGTCCCTAAAACATTCAAAGCCAACACTAAATGGCATGTTGGCTTGATCAGTGAAGAAGACAATTCCACAGAGAATGTGCTGTGCCTCTTCAGCTAGTGCATGTCAAAATTTCTCAGAAAATCACTCTGGCAACAGCATTTGCTATTTTCTTCAGCATTAACAATTCAGATTCTTTCTTTTTATTTCAATAGCTTTTCAACTCAATAAACAATCTTTGAGTGACATCCATAAAGTCAATACTTTAATCATTAAGGACTTTAGGTAAGCTTGGTATGTGGTACTGTTGGGACTGTAAAGTAAAGCCCCATCTTGCTGGGGGTACACCTGCAGACACATATCAGAGTTCAGTGTAGCAAGTTGAATCAAACCAACATAAATCACGATAATGCTTATGCTCAAGTCTGTCTCTGGGACCTGGGGAGGCCTTCCTCGGAAAGGTGTCTCCTGAATCTTTTCTGAGAAACAATGCTTTCTGCAAAGAACCAAGTGAGAAGGAGCCAAACATGCAGGAAAAAATCCTGTAATCACAGAGGGCACGCAGCATGCCGGTTTCTCCAGCTCTTTGAGCTCTTGGTCACTTTTGACCTTGATAATGCACTTCCTTACTGATTTTGCCCTTATTTTTAGTTTTTCATTTCTTCCCTAAGTTTGGTATAAAAGCAGTTATCAGAGAAGCAATTCTTATGCAATTCCTCATTTCTAAGGAGGGATTCCTTTATCTTAGTAGAGTCAGCAGAAAGAACCTAAGGTTCTCTCTCCCTATATTAAACACTCCTCACAAAAAGACTTCTGAGTTCATTTACTCATTTGTTTTTCTGTTTCATTGTTACTTTATAAGGCCTTTTAGTTCTGCCCATTTTCCCACTGTAGATGTTAAAACTGAGTTGTTATCTGCATGTATATTGAAAATTGTTATAACTTCTCAGTGAGTTTAGTGTTTTATATTGTTGCAAAATATACTTGTTTGTATCTTATAATCATATTTTAATGTCTAGTGTCTTTTAGTGGTTTCTGTAGATCATTGCTCTCTTTCTTGCCCATTTGTTTGCAAGGAAGTTCTCTTGCTAGATAGAGTGATGGATGGATGAATAGATAGATAGATGGGTAGATACATAGACAGATATATAGATACATAAAGACACAGATAAATTCATAAAAATAGGCAAATAAATGTAGATCAAGAGGGTCTGGCTTAGGGAAATACTACTTAGTTTCAAATATTAGCTCCAAGTTGAAAATGTAAACGTTCCAGACTATAGTTTTAATCTTTAGTTTGCACCTCATATAGACTATTAGATGTGTAATATGTCACCATATTCCATGGCTAATAACAGGAAAGTTTGATGTAATATTGTTATATTACTACTTAATCTATAAAGTTTTTATTAGATATACAATGCCACTCACCAGACTAATTAATTATACAGCTGATATAAGAAAGATAAGCTCTTATTTTCAAATATCCATATCTGAAGACATGACTAGCCCAATGAAAGAATCATACAGTAACGTTCACAGCACAGTTGAAGAATGGGGAGATAAAATAATATGATACTTATAATAACCATCTACAGACTCAGCAGACACATGTTCTATTGCTCTGAGGAAGCTTCACAGTGACCTAACATTGTCTGGCAATTATGATAAAGTTTAAAGCAAAGCAAAGACACGGAAAGTACAAATCTGGTAGGCCTATCTCTATCACTAGATCTATATTTACATATATATATATATATATATATATATATATATAAACTACATGCTATATTACATCTCATTGGTAGTAAATCTCACACTATATTCTTGAAAAGTTAATAAAAATATTCATGGTACCAAATCATTAGAGGGAAGTACAAGGCTAACACCAAGCATCTATCATTTGTTCACTTCTTATGCTCTCTTATGGAGAGAGATAGAGAGAGACAGAGAGACAGAGAAATTGAATTCTTTTAAAGATACCAGTAACTCTACTTTATAGGCAGACATCTTCCCCTCAAGAGAAAATGGTCACCTCACTGAAGGTCACCTCACATCTTGTTATGAAATGCTGCAATCTATCTCTGCAGAGATATTGAAGCCTGAATTGTACCATAGAGAAGCTCCACTTCAAAAGAAGGAGGAACATTACTTACAGTGGTACTGTTATGGTAATATTAAAGGCCACTTAAGGGAAAGAGTTTACTCTTTGTCAAGAGAATGAACATTGGCCTCAGTGCAGATCTTGTAACCCAAGCTACTCATAAACATAGGAGTTAATCCAGCTAGGATGGCCAATTGCCTAGCTAAGGGACAATCCCTCAGGATTCACCTTATGCATCACTAAAGAGAGAAGAGAAATAATTATACTGCTAGTGAGATATCTGTGTTTTTCCTTCTCAGAAAGCTCACTGCTGCCGCCTTTGCTTAAGAGCCACAGCTACACAGCTGGATTAAGCCTGGCTTTTTCTGAACACTTCAGAAATTCGTGGTTTTTCCTTCCTTTTTCATATTATCTCTTTTTTGTCTGTTTGTTTTGGAAACCAAGTAAGTTTGTGAGACTCCTTCCTGGATGCACCAGACTTTCTGGTTCTGTTTCTATAACGTTATAAATCCACCATTGCCAACCCCATCCCCTTTGTGGCTACTAACAAGTGGTGTGGTTTTTCTCTCTTCTCCCTCACCTCCTTCTGCAAGGAGATATTGATATTTACAGTTTGCCTGCCCTGAAGTCTTTTTCTTAAACTCTAGTAAAGTTGTCCTTGAGCTTTCTTCTGAGTCTGTTCCTAAATTCTGTTATNATAAGAATTAAGTTAGTTGACTGAGATGGAGGGGGGAGGGCCTTGGGCTTCCCATAGGACAGGGTATCCTGCACCATCATAAGGAAGCAGGGGGAGGGCAGTGGGGTAGTGGGGGAGCGGGAGGGCCGGGAATAAGGGGAGTAAATGTAAATTTTTCTTTTAACAATAAAAATTAAAAAAAATTCTGTTATTAGTGAAACTAGGACTTCCCAAGAAGGAATTTCTTGGGAATTTCCCTAGTAACATGTGGCACCTCGTGTGACACTCCTTCAAATTTCTAGTGACAGGACCCTCAGTCAACATATAGACATATATACAGACTATAGACAGTATACATCCACAGAGGAAGATACAGTCAAAATAAGGACTAAAGGATGTAAGCAACTGGACAGAAAGCAAAATGTAAAACAACTCCACTCTGAGAATGAGCACATCATCAAATATAGTTCTCCAGGAGACCTGGTAGGAAGAAACATATGCAGTATCTTGCATAACCCCAGTCTCCACCATAGCAACTTTACCTTTTCTGAGCCCATTGTGTAACATTTAAAAATGGATTGTTAACATGTATTATCCATTTTATCTTGTGTACTTGGTTACAAACAAATAATCTGAGATAAAGATGGTGTGGCAAGTCATCAAAATGCAACCTAGGGATTTCCATTATTCATATTTGCTTTCATAGGCTCAACTGTGTGTCTCTTGAATCAATCTTTCTTTTTTTAATCTCTGAATTAAACAGTAAAGCAGTTCACCATAGCACCTATGTCTGTGTAGCTTACGATACTTCTTTGTTCACATATGCAATGGCTAAGAAAAAGCTAGAATTCTTACAATCTGCACTGTGGAGATTTTTACTAACTATTATTTTAGGAGGTTATTCATGAGACGGACAATAGGGCAGCCACAATCTGTCTTTTAATTTCACTGCTGTATCTGAAGTGGGTGCTGCATAACCCAGCCACAGTTCTTTTATTGTATTTCTCCCCATTAACTGGTCATAAGAACTCTCTATAAGACTACAGTTATAAACCATAGGAAGATCACCAGAGCAATCACAGTAAATGATGTAGAAGACAGAACCACCTGTTCATGTGGCCAACAATGATCTCTAGCCTGCTCATGTGTAGTTCTGGAAGGATAAAATCCATCTTGCAATGGCTGCTGCTGTACGCATTCAATAGTCATGACTGGAGGGCCTAATGGCACATGGTTCATAATGAGCACTGCTGTCGGCATATTCAACTAATGACTTAATTACATAACCAGTTTTCTCAAGGACTCAGAGTCATGCCAGTAGCTACATTTTGAATTGTGTATGTTTCTTTTTGCAGATAGCATGACCATACTCCAGAGCCTTAGGGATACATGTTTAGCCTTTCTGCTGGGGCTTGCCGGCAGTACCACATGATGCCTTTGCTCTCTATAATTACCTCTAGTAATATGATATCAGAAGAGTTGTGTGGTTCAAGTGGAGAAGCCTGAATCTGTGAAGAGGTTCTTCTTGCTCTAATCCATTTTCAGAAAAAGTAGCTCTTTTATTCTAAGGAATACATAAGTACAAGCATAATTGTGATTGAAATATGCTATAACCTAACTCAAAGGACTCTAGTCATCTGTTCAGATTACCATGCATCTTCAGAAATTGATTTATCTTTAAATGCTTCTATGATGGACCTTTAAATTTCACCCTTTACTTCAAGTTGGTAATCAATAAACTAAACTTGTAATTCTCCCTCCTGGTATTCCACCACTCAGTCCTATAGCATCTACAGTTATCAATTTAATAAAGTTACAGTGATGTAGCACAAACCAGTATCTGTCCTACAACCCACATGACGTATCACTTTATCACAGGTGAAAATCAAAGAGATTACATCTCTATGACATCATGATGAGAATCAGGAACATTCTAGCCATAGCTAATGATGGGGTTCTCTTTGCCATTCATCCAGAAAGTACTTGAACTCTAGAATGCCAATCTTTCTGTTCAAGTCAACCTTCTAAAGTTACTCCTTGTTGTATGACAGGTTTTTTGGAATCAAAATATGAGGCAGAGTTTTATGAAAGCGGTTTATTGAAAGAACATTCTCAAAAGGAAATTGGTAAAGTTAAAAAGGACAGAATAAAGAGAACAAATTAAAAAGACACGATTTTTTGAAATCTAGAATTTGATTAAACACTTGGAGGGCATGTCAATATATATATATATATATATATATATATATATATATAGAGAGAGAGAGAGAGAGAGAGAGAGAGAGAGAGAGAGATTTACAATCATGCTTGATTTTGAGGCAAAGCTGTAAAACTTCTGAATCTTCATATGTATCAAGAACTACTCTGGGGTCACAACTAGGACATAAGCATGGTGTTCTAAACATGTTAGTAGTCATGTCAGGCAAAGAAAATTCCCAAGAAGGTTTAAACCTATACCAGCCAGTGCTTCCAACAACCAGGGATGGGAACTTGAGTCTAGTAAAGAAGTTATTTGAATTGACCTACCAAATGTCTACCACAGGAAATGACTCTGAGACACATCTCTGTAGTCCACCCATGAGTTAAGTCATTAACTACCTTGTTGGCAACCTTTCTAGATTCCCACATTTCATATTCGTATGACACTTTTTAAATACACAGCATCCAACCGTGCTAGATACCACCTGCTATGGAACATCAGCACCTGCCACAATTAGAAAGAACCTCTCATCAGCCAGGGTTCTACACAACTATGAGTGATGGGAGATGATCAATGAAATATGTAGCCTTTCCTATTGAAGTGTACACAGAACAAATAGCTTCTCGGTTGTTTCTGAGGGCAAATCTTGAGTGCCTCTGCTCCTAGTTGAGTTCTCAACCTCATTTCAGTTAATGATGGACTGTGACCAGGATGTGTAAACCAAATGATCCCATCCCTCCCCTAATGGCTTTTGGTCATGATATTTATCATAGAAAAAGAAATCAAAATAGGGCAGTCCTTCTGTGTCTATTACTATCTGGAACCAGGGTACTGCAAAGGCTGAATCAGAGTAACTAGAGTTTCTTCTGGGTCTGTAGCCAGGGATGAAGTCAATGAACATAACAATCTTACACAGCAAATGGGATGTAATCTCATGGCCTTTTGTTCACTGGGGTTGGTGTCAGGACCAAATAGTAGTGGAGTTGAGTTCACGAGGCCATGGGATTGGTTCTGGTTTACATCTAGCACCTCAATTTGTATAATGTCCCAGGAGGCACAGGCCCTACCTGATCTTGGACCACTGAAAGCAGTTTTAAATCCTGATATGGAGACAGGAATGAACTCAGGTTCACTTGTGGTGAGGAATGATATTCACAGCACAGTAAAAAACCTCCTACAACTTCTCCTCATAAAGAGTCACTCTGTATTGTTCTACAGCTTCTGATATGGGTAAGAGGTTCAGGAGATTTTACAGTAAGCCTTGTGATCCTATCTCTAAAACCTTCATCTGCATCCTGCACTGAATGCTGTGTCCACTGTTACCTCTTGGTGTTTCAGATAATTGAATATAAAATCTTATTGCATCTAGTTTTTAGTTCTAATTGATTTACTATGACTCTCTCTCTGTGTGTGTGTGGGGTGTGTGTGTGTGTGTGTGTGTGTGTGTGTGTGTGTGTATGTGTATGCCTCAAGTATATTTTCAGTCATCTATATCAGTTTTTCACTAGTCATTTTACTTTCCTCCATCCCAGTATTAGTCAGGAAAATAATGTATTTTTTTTTTTGGTTTTTTGAGACAGGGTTTCTCTGTGGCTTTGAAGCCTGTCCTGGAACTAGCTCTTGTAGACCAGGCTAGCCTCAAACTCACAGAGATCTGCCTGCCTCTGCCTCCCAAGTGCTGGGATTAAAGGCATATACCACCACTGCCCAGCTTTTTTCTTTTTTTAAAAAAATAATGTATCTGACTATATTTAAAGGCAATGTGATTGAAGTTCAGTCCCTAGCTTTAGGTCTTATGGGTTATGTGGTCACTAATAAGTTCATTCATCTTGCTGAGCTGTGTCTATAAAATATCTGGGATGATTAGTGATGGACGATGTGGTTAAACAGCACAAAAGTGACAAGTGCAGCATAAAAAGGTATTTGGTATTTCTCTACCTACAAATTTAAAACATGTTGTTGATTGAAGAGCTTGCTTTGTGTGCTCTAGACAAATCACAGCATCTAATATCAGATGGCAACTGAAAAATCACAGCATCTAATATCAGATGGCAACTGAAAAATTACAGCATCTAATATCAGATGGCAACTGAAAAATTACAGCATCTAATATCAGATGGCAACTGAACGAGAAAGTGGCATTGGTGGATGTGAAAATTTACGCAAAATTCTTTGACCCATGCACATACCAAGGGCTCAAGATCACCAAAGCAAGAATAAGAACATATTCAAAGAGTTTGCTATGAACTGAAAATATGGACCCTTTGTTCAAACACTGCTAAAAATTATGAGACCTCAACATCAGGTTCTAAAACCCAACATGGGACCTTTCAGAAGCCCTGGTGGCAAAGCTGGCTGTGCAAAAAGAGCTGAACTCTAGAACCAAATGCCTGCCTCCTTTTTCTATTCTCTGCCGTACAGGCTAAGTTACACAGACAAAGAGAATAAGCTTGTTCCAGCTTCGAGTTAATTGAAGCTGATCAGGCAAAAACCACAATGAATGAGCTACTGACCCTCCCTTCACCTTCTGTGCAAGACAAAGGGAGTTTTACACTGTTACCAGGGAGCCCTATTCTGCTGACAGGCAGGCAGGAGAGGAATCCTTTGCAAACCTTGTTTCTGTCTAAAGGTCTCCATCAATTCTAGCACCTTCTAGGGCACAACTTGAGACCTTTGTTGTAAAAACAAGCAAACAACAACAGAAAAAAAATAGTACCCCAGATAAAAGAAAAGGAGAATGGAAAAGAATGGTAAGGACAGGGGAAGGGAGGGGAAAGAGTAGAGGACAAGCAGGAAGAAAAGGAAGAGCAGGCAGGAAGACATAGGTCTCATCAAAACCCAAGCTGACTACCCCAAAGCAGTGAGCCCTAAGAATTCAAGGGGAAATTTGTTGCTGCCAGGTAACCACAGACCTCAGCGACTCTTGATACTTCTAAACTAGTTGGCATCCACAGGCCAATTAATGATAATTCACAGATGGCTTTTTGTAACAAAGGCATGACAAACACCAAGTTTCCAGGTTCCCATTTTGCATGGGGATGTTTGGGGGAAACATATTTTAAAGCTATAAAAACAAAGCCAGAAAATAGTTTTGAAAATACCAATCCAGATCTATATGGAATAGACTAAGAAGAATCTCCGCCACTCAATGCTCACTATGGTGGGTTGGTAAACAGGAAAGTGGGGGGGGGACAGGAAGGGAGAGAAGAGACAGATGAAGAGGAAGATGTGGAGAGAGAAAAAAAGTGTCAGAGACACAGAGAGAAAGAAAAAAAACAGAGAGCAACAAAAGAGGGGAGATATTTGCTTAACACGAAAACACACCTTGCTTTAATTAGTAAATCATCTCAGAATGCATCGGTGTCAGCAGCACTGTGTTTAAACACAGTCACTGATGCTTTTAGATGTTTGTTAACATGCATCACCAGCTGCTTGGTTTCTGATTTCGTATTTGAAATGATGCTTCCTGAAACATGTGGCCGACACTCCTCTTATGACAAGACCCAGGAGCCCTAAGTGGATACATTTGGCTCTGTAGTTTCATGAGCTGAGCTCTCTTTCAAGTGTTCAGTTTGCTCAGTTTGTTGGAGCCAAACTGACCCAGACCAGTAATGAAGACTCATTGCTCCACAGTTCAAGAACAGGCCCCAATGGTCTTGTGACTTTGGCATAATTCAAATCTGATGGAGGTAAAGAGAGGACTGGAGGGGAGTGAGAAGGGGAGAGAGAGGCAGCCCTACAGATGACCTTGGAGCAGTGAGAACGATGGCTAATGTTCAGCAGTTATAGGCTATCAGACACTAATGTACTCTCAGGGCTGAACCGAATAGGCCCATTACTCTCAACTGCAATTCACCATCTGTGAAGTGAGCTGGTGGCTTCAGACAAGACTACAAATTGCACTCGATATCAAAAGAGACAGAGAAAGGATGATGATGTAAAATGAACCAAGAAGCAGACAGAGACCAAAGGCCATACAAAGACAGGAAGAAAGGTTCTTAGCCTTTAGAACACACTTAAAGGGACCCAAGACATTCACAAGACTAAATTCAAGTAACCTAACAGATGTTGAAGGTTCATGGGATCAAAGGTTTATTGTCATTAGGAGAAATTATGCAACTGGAACTCACAAAGCCTCCCACCCTAGGGCAGTCCCATTGTCACAATTCATTAGCTCCTTCTGAGTATAATTGGACATAATTTCAGAAGAGGAATACAACTGTAGTCCTTCCCCTCCTTTTTTTTTTTTTTTTTTTAGAAAAAAAAAGATGACTACACATACATTGCCCTGATCAAGTTTGAATAAAGATAGTGAGAATGGAAATGACAGCCTGTGATGTTGATGGAAGACACTTCCCTAATCATTCATGAAATTCATTTCAGCCCTCACTCTACTGTGCAGGGTTTGTTACATATGGCATTGTGTTCCTGCAAAATTCATATGTGGAAAGCATAATAACTTTCAATGTGGCCCTAACTTCTAAAGAAACTACCTTTAAGAAAATATTAAAGGTTCAGTAAGCATACACAATTGGCAGGATAAGACTGATTTTCATACACACACACACACACACACACCAAGTTGTTCCCACTTTCTCTCACTCCTTTATCTCCTGTTCTTTCTCTCTGAAACAAAGGCACAGGAAGGCCACCTGAGGACACAGCAAATGGGTCTCACTGGCACTTTGATGTTTTAAGTCCAGCCTCAAGGACTATGGGGAATGAAATTTCTATTCAGGCTGTTGTATCTTATAATGGCCATGCAAGCTAACTAGCAGAACAGCATTATTAGCTGAGGCCAGGTACAGTGAGTGATACTTTGAACAGTTTAAGAACACATTCAGCATTTATCAAAGGCTAAGAACTTGGTGTGGTGAACAGCAGATTGTTAGGCACAGATATTTCTCCCCAAATATCCAGGAATAATTTAAACAAAGAAGCCATGTTGAAGATGCATGATCTCTGACCTGATTCTGAAATCAGTCACCAGGTGCCAATATTCCACTGAAAAGGGGCTTTCCTGAAAAACAGAAATGACCCTTCCTATCTACATTAAGAATTCTAATCTACTGACACCTATGTAATA
Source organism: Dicrostonyx torquatus (assembly GCA_028555095.1). NCBI lineage: Eukaryota > Metazoa > Chordata > Mammalia > Rodentia > Cricetidae > Dicrostonyx > Dicrostonyx torquatus. The sequence continues at coordinate 5,422,435 of JAQHUG010000045.1, forward strand.
GATATTACACAAATTTCAATATTTGACACTTCATTCATGTATATCCTGTTTGTTATGACTCAGGAAAGGGAAGTAGCTTGCCTAAGAGTACATAACTGAGCAATGGAAAGAAAACCCTGATCTTATAAGCCATAGAATTATCCAGTACGACCTGACCATTCCCTACAAGGTAGCCTAAGGGCAGAGGACCTACTCACATACAGGCTAGCAAACCACACAGTATGTCCAGTCGGTATGTGGAGCTCTTTGGACCACCTCATCCATGTGCATCTAAAGACATGAGGAAAGGTTAAGATGGGTAAATGAAAGGGCAGCATGTACAGCTTCTGGTAACTTGAAATAAATTCTACTTGTCTGTAAAAGGAAATGCAGAAAAAGCTGTAATCAGAGGATTTGTATGATGTTCACTGGACTTTTTTCTAAGAAAAGATGTACTTCATACTATCTCCTTATATAATTATATATGTTTCTACTCCTAGATAGAAAGCTCTAGAATAAAATGTATAAAAGCATTTTATTCTTAAGACAGTTTAATGTCCATCATTTTTGGTGTTTGACACAATTTTTAAATAATCACTTATTATCTCCACTAGTCACAGAAATGTACACATTAGTCAGATTTCTCTAGTTTATGGCTGTTATCCCAGAATGTCGTTCAGGACACCCCATGGCATTCAGTCTGTCTGCCTTCATGGCCTCCTCCTGACTGTGAGTGTTTCTCAGAATTACCTTGGTAGTGCTTTGCTAGTCTGTATTCTCCCTCTGTTTGCTTTTGTGAACATCAGAATCTCCTCACTGATTTTACTCTATACTTTGGGACATGCTGCATTGCTGCTTTACTTTGGTACTGAAATAGTTCCAGCCTCGGTCACTGGGAACTCCTCAGTGCATACCCATGTCTCCTTGACATTGCACATCTTTTCCTAGTCTTGGAGTCAGTCATTTTGCCTGCTCTTCAATTATAATATTTAAAGAATTCTTTATCAAGGTGACAATAGCTATATTTAGTTTTATATCTAACATATTTGTAGCTGCTTTCTATTTATTGTATTATTATGTATTTCTCCTGTATCTTCTCTTTCTGCCTTCTATTGTTACACAAAATATGTTATGTAATAACATTTTATCTAAAGATAGATAAAATGCCCAGCATATTAGCTATGCCCCCTAAAACTTTCAGAAGTGATTATATATTCCCAATGTGTGTATGTATGTGTGTGTTTTGTGTGTACATATATATGTTTATGTGTTCTGAGGTGCACATGTATTGAGTCAGTGTGGAAGCCAGAAGATGATACTAGGTATCTTCCGCAGTTGCTCTCTGTATAATGATGCAAAGTCTCTCACCTCAGCCCAGAGCTAGCTAATGTGGGCAGACTACCTAGCCAGCATGCTGGAGGGAGTACACAAGTTGTCAATGCAGCAGCAATGTGACAGTATGCTGTAGAAACACTAATCGAAATCTAATGCAATTCCTCATAGAATAAATATAATAAGATATATATGAAAATTTTTGCATAAATAAGAGAGTATACATACTATAAAATAACAGTTCTTAGTACATGTACCTCCAAAACACTGGGGTTATAGGTGGACCACCACATTCATCAGCATTTATGTGGGTTCTGGAAATCCAAACTCTGGTTTTCACATTTTCCTTACATTTTTAGAACAGGTGACTTACCCACTGAGAAATCTCCATAACCTCTCAAGCTAGCTGAACAAGCCAGAGGGACCAAGCCAGGAAGAGGCATTGCTCAAGGCTCTGTGCTTTCACTTCCTACCCTGGCTTCCCTTGATTATGGATTCTGACCCAAGTAAAGTCTTCCCCACAAGTGACTTATGATCAGTGTTTATCACAGCAGCAGAAAGCAAAACGAGGGCAGCGTTGTATAAATCATGTCTTATTGCCTCCACTCATTTCACTTATACCTGTACCGTGACTACTAACTACACTGTTAGCGTTTTCTTTAAACAACTATATCTTAGAACAACTAATGATAAAGAAAATGCTTTCTTTTACCTTCTGCCATTACTCCAGATGCTCTTTCCCTACGTGTGTCCATTTTCTGATTGCCTCATTTTTATTCTTTGTAAGTAACATTAATGTTTTCGCCCCAGGGCAGATCTGCTGGTGGTGAATTCCCTCATTTTCCATTGATCTAAGAATGACTTTTTCACCTCAACTTTTTAACTAAATATCTATTTTATGCATACTAATGGGATATCATATACTATTTGACATACAATGTTCAAATCAAGTCAACACATTCACCTCCTCGTACACTGAGAATTTATGATAAAATCTGTGATGAAAACTTGATTCTTTGTTCCACATTTTCACAAAGTACAGTGCATTCTTCATTCTTATTATCTATCCTCACCCCATGAAACAGCATATCAGTGCTCTGTTCCCACCTAACTGTAACTTCATACACATTGATTCAACTCCCCTTATTTCTTCCCCCATCTCCCCTCTAACCTCTCTGTTTGCCATTCTTCTCTCAAATTCTACACTCTCAAGCATTTGGGGTTGCACGTGTGACTGTGATGAGGCACTGCCTGCTATTCCATGTCTGGATGATTTTGCTAAAGAATCTCCAGCTCCTTTCAACAGCTGCATGGTTTCATTCAGTGTGTGGCTTAGAAGTTCTTCATTATGTATGTGTACCACCTTTTTATCCATTCATCAATTGATGAACACTTAGACAACTTCTATTTCTTGGCTGTTGTGAAGAGTATAACAAACACAGAAGTACAGATGTCTCTTAGGGAAGCTGATTTTATTTCCTTTAGATATTATGTATTTATCAGTGGAAATTCTGGATTTTTTGAGGAATCTACACATTATTTTTCATAAAGACTGCAACAAATTACATTTCTACATGTAGTGCTTGCTTTTCTCCAAGTCCTTGAAATATTTTTCTTCAGTAATTTTTATATATTTCATATGACTAATTAATTTATTAATTAATACCTCATTGTGCTTTTGATTTGTTTTTACCTGGTGATTAACAACTGTACCATTTCTATATACCTGTTGGCCATTTGTGTGATTCATTTGGAGACATGAGCTTAGATGGATTCTTTATATTCAATTGGATTTTTTCCTATTAAGCTCTTGAAGTTTCTATAAATATCAACCACTTGTCAGATGTAAAGTTTGCACACAGTTCCCTGTTTTTAAGGTTGCATCTATGCTCTCACATGTTTTCCTTTGTGATGCAGAAAATTTTCTGCTTGAGATAATCACACTTGTCTATTTTTACTTTTGTCTTCTAGCTGAGCTCCTATAAAAAATCCTTACTTTTTCCCATCAATTTTCAAGGTTTTTTATCCAATACATAATTTTAAGCTCATGGATTTTCTTTTCTGTAAATTAAACAGCCCACTCCAATCTCCTCTTGCCTTCATATATTATGACAAGAAATTCACTGTAATTCTGATCTCTGTTTGTCTATAAATAAGAATACTTCTCTTCCATTTCTTTCAGAAAATCCCTTTGAAACTGTGACTATGACGTGACTCTAAGTAAAACTGCTTTCTCTGTTGTCTGAGACTGTTCGCCACTTCCTTTCTGCTTCATACGCTCTTGTTCATTTGGAACATGAATCTCTGTAATTGCTCCATGTCCTTGTCTGGTCACAGTCTGCTGGGTTTCTTATCTATTGTTGCTATTTAGAGATTTTCTTGTTTAGTTGTTGTTTGTCATTGCGTTTCATTTTAAGATGGCTTTCTCACTTCATTTTCAATAACCAACTCACACCTCAGCTCTAGTTAAGGTCCTGGTAAGATTACCAAGATTTCAGTCAGTTTTTAATGTCTTAGTTATTTTTAATTAAAAATAAATTTGTTATAAAATACAATATTATATATATTCTAATTTAAATTAATTTTCAATCAAATCATGATTTCTAACTCTTCTTACATCCTTACTACCACGTAACTCCACACCCTTTCTTTCTGTCCCTTTAGAAAGCAGACAAACAGAAATTAAACCAGAATTTAAAAACAAACAAAAGAAACACACAAAATAAATAAATAAGTAAACATAAAACACAAAGTCAGAAGCCATAATATATAGTAACAGAAAACAATAATCAAGCAAAACAATGTGGGACAAAAAGTCTACAAAAATGCCATTGAGTTCATTTTTTTTTTCTGCTCATCTACTACTGGACCTGGGTTCCACCAGCAAAGGTAGTTAATACACTATTTTTTTTTAAATTTTCTAGACAGGGTTTCTCTGTAGCTTTGGAGCCTGTCCTGGAACTAGCTCTTGTAGACCAGGCTGGCCTCGAACTCACAAAGATCCGCCTGGCTCTGCCTCCTGAGTGCTGGGATTAAAGGCATGCGCCACCACCGCCCGGCTCAATACACTAATTTTTAAAAAATAAAAATAAGTTTATGTTTTTCTCTAGATTTGATTCTTTCTTAAAACTTTTAGTGATGGTTATCTGTCCACTCATACATCACCTACTCTGTCCAGCACAACTTTTGTCAGACATAATCACAGTTCTGGTGATTTCCTGCCTATTGATCTCACCACTAAGTTTCATCTGTGATTAATCTGAATGGTCCCCAAAGGCTCACATATTTAGATGCTTATTTAGTCATCTGTAGTACTCTCTGATGATGGTGAGGTGTAGCCTTTTTGGAATAGGCGTGGAAGTGTGTCACTGTGAGTGGGCTTTGAGGTTTCAGCAGCCGAAGGTCCATTGGCTCTCTCCCTTCCTGCTTCCTGAGATGTAGAACTCACAGCTATGCCTTCTGCTCCATGTCTCCCTGCATCCAACCATAATCCTCAGCATGATAATGATAATGGACTTAAACCTCTAAAATTGTAATCAAGCCCTAGTGAAGTTATATATATATATGAGCTTCTGTGGTACTGGTGTCTCTTCACAGAAATAGAACACTAAGACAGCAGGCAAATCCAGCTACATCTATCAAGATACAGTCAAACGAGAAAGGTGAATAACAAATTGGCAAAATATCTTCATGTTCCCATCTAAACCTTGATTCAAAATCATCCCCTCTTAGGACACTCTGAAAAATAACCTACTTGACCGAGACCACACTTTCAGCCTTTGGTCAGAGCTTGGAAACAAGCAGTTATTGACAAATTACTTTGAGAATGTCATTTCAGTAGAATGTCATTTAGTGCTTGTGGGGTCACCCAGAGGTAAAAAGAGCTTCTCTGGGAAGTACACTCAACTCTCATTTTAGTTCAACAAGTTACATTCATTTTTATACTCTCTTTAGACAAGCAAGACTAGTAGATACAAGATGTTTATTATTAAGCAGTTTTTAAATTCATACATTGTGGCAGGATGTTGGCCATAAAATATTAAATATATGATTCATCCTGATCTGCATGAATAAAAACTTTGGAGGGATAATTTAACACTAAGTCCCAGAGTAGCTGAGCCAGGAAATCAGGGTTTAAATAGAAACTTGAGTGCTCCATTTACCTCCCATGTTTTGATATCTTTAAAAGTTCAGCTGTCTTCTTAATCCTATGAAGAAGACAGACTGTCTTGGAAGATTCTCTTTCAGTCACATAATCTATAAGGTAAGAAATCAGTATATACATACATACATACATACATACATACATACATACATACATACATACATATATACATTCTCTCAAAGAACAATTGCTCTAAAAGAACAGCAAGAAAATCATGTTTAATTAAGTAATGTTAGTTTGATCTCAAACCAAATAGGTCATGCAAGTGAGTCTCCTGCTACCAAATAAAAAAGAGTTTAAACATCTAAGGTTAATTATTAACCACTGTAGAGTATCAGGAAAGCCCCTGAAATAGAGCTATAAAGACCTCCAAATCAGTTAATAGGTCAATTCGAAGACACTAAAATAAATCTGGCAGTTCTTGAAGAATTCTCTGGCATGTCTTCAATGAAAGGACACATGTGGTCATATGTACCTCTTTTCTACTTGGATCCCTTTTTTAAAATTGTGTAAATATTTTTCAAACCATTAGTTATGGATTCCTTCAGTTGTTGCCCTGGGATAAAGAGGAAATTAGAAACTGCACTTGTCTCCTAAATGTCCCTCAACAGATGAATGAATAATGAAAAATGGTGCATATGCACAATGGAATGTTATTTAGCTCTAACAAAAAACGAAATCATGGAATTTTCTAGTACATGGATGTACTGGTAAAAATTAAATTCAGTGAGGAAACTCAGTCTCAGAAAGACTGCATATTCTTTTCATCTGTGGTTCCTAACTCCAAGTCCTCTGATAAAAGTGTACAACATGGAGTAACCACAGAAACCAGGAAAGTATAGAAGGGGCAAGGGAGGCTTGAGAGGGGAGTAATAGAATACAGATGATATGAATTGGGAAATGGACAAACAGGGTGTGAACTTCAACTGGGATGGAGGAAGTGAGATCAATACAGAAGGAAAAGAAAGGGAGAAGGAAAATTAAGGCCAAGGTTGTTTGATAAAATTTCAAAAGTCAAATTAATTTATAATTACTAAAAGTTATATACAATATATGTAAGTACATGCAAAGACACACACACATGTTCAGCTGCTGACATTGTTCCCCATAAGAACCATAGACTCACTCCATTACCTGGAGATATTACACATGCAGGACACAAGAGTAGGATGATTTGAGCTGGATCTGACCTGAAGCCTCCGCCCTGTGTCCTAGCTTCCATGGTACTAGAACACAAGCTACCAAAGAAAGCAATTAAAGAGTCCTACATAACCACAACACCTGCAAAACATAAGGACCAGATATAAAAGATCTCTAAAGGCATAGTAAGTGGTACTTACATGCTGATGGTAACTAAAAACTGTCTAATTGGACCAAAAGCTCATTCAATAAGAGGAGATTTATACCTGGTCCTGGAAAACTAGCTAGTTTCCCAGAGCTGGTGAGATCATGAACCTTAGAAAAGCATCTACTACTATCACTTTGGTAGACCAGCATAATTCCTTGACACATTCTAAATCTTATCCTTATATGTACAGGTAAGTGTTGCTACCACGTACCATCCACGAAGCCTCTCCTTAAGGCAAATGGGGACCACCACTCGAAACCATAACTGAACACAATGAAGAGATTAATAAATTGTAGGGATTCCCATCCCAAAGGACACATCTGTGTAGTGATATGTTATTTGTATTTTGATAAATAAATCTTGTTTGAAGACAAGAGGCATAGCTAAATCCACTAGAGGTCAGGCAATGGTGATACACACCTTTAATCCCAGGATTTGGGACACAGAGTCAGATGGATCTCTATGAGTTCAAGGACACCCTGGGCTACACAAGATCAATGCAGAAATAAATCCAGGTGGTGGTGACCTATACCTTTAATCCCAGTACTATAGAGTCATATGCCTTTAATCCCAGCACTAGAGGGAATATAAAATGAGAGGAGAGAGGTGCTGTCTACTTAGTCTGTGGTTTGCCCAGAAGATAAGACTTCTCTACTGGCTTGGCTGCTTTGCTTTTCTGGTTTTGGGGTTGAACCCCAATATCTGACTCTGGGCTTTTATTATTCATGCTGTACATCTACATTACATGTTTTGCATCTATGGCTCAGGAAACATCATAGAAGAAAGAAGAGAAAGATTATTAAGAGTCAAAACACCAGGAAATCTATCATGAGTCAGTGCCTTCCAGAAATGGTTGCATAAAGACCAGAACAATGGTAAATATCAATGGAAATGTTGACTTGGAAAGGGGTGAATTTTATGGCCCCACCCTGGAGAAAGAACTACAGGTAATGAATGACTACTGAGAGAATTATCTATATTGGACAACCAATAAGAGGCTGCATCTCCCATGGAGGCCTTTTGATTGATTATCTAATGCAAAATGCTCAACCCTGAAATCATATACACACAAACAACAAAAATGAACTCAACAGTTTATATTTATATATGTGTACATATACCTTTATAGGTAACAATAATAATGAAAGAAAAACAGGCTATCAAGGGAGGTTACCTCGGAGAGGCTAAAGGCAGAAAAAAAGATTTCAATTATATATTTGCAATTTAAATAAAGAAAATAAATTTTATATACTAATGGTTTTAGTTGCATGTCTTTCTTAAAAGAAAGGCAGAGGTGTTTTCCAAAATACACATATTGTTCTTCAAGAAAAGATGAAAAAATGAAAGAAAGTATTTTAAAATGCATCTGAACATGAGAAACTTCCCTATACAGAGTTTTGATTGAAGTGTCTCTCAATGTGATTATGGGGAACCTCCAGCTCTATAGATAGATGAGCTTTACTCCTGTTGGCAGAAGTGTACAAAAACCTGTATTTCCTGATTTTGTATGTAGATCATCTTACTGTTTGAATTTTTAAAAGATTTAAAATATGATACTTTGTGGTTAAGATGTGTTGAAATTGGAAAGATAATATATTCTTAATGGACTTTCTGTTTATGTGTTTATTTTAATTCTAGTATATTTATTTTACAAAGGACTTTATCATACATAGTATAATGTACTTTGATCATATTTAACCTCACTATTGCCGCTTCTCATATTATCCCATTCCCCTTCCTGTTTCCTAGTAGTCTCCTTTTTATTTTCATGTCCTTTCCCCCAGCTGGAGTTTACCCTTTAGTGAGTTCCAGGGACTGTCTAGCTGCTGAGAATCTGAAATCACATTGCAAGGGGTAGACATGTCTTTAGAGGTTTGTTATGTGTTGAGTTTTTTTAATTTCTACTTAAGGCTTGACTATAACTATCAGGTTAAAAAAAACTCAGATAGGGAAAAACCATTTCATCCTTATAAGCCATGAGGATGAATACTCTCAAGTTCATTTACAAGACAAATTATGGTGTCTCATGCTAGCACTGTTCAAATCACATCCAAAGATCAGGAAGGGGATTCCTGAAAGGGAGTGCTGCAAGAATGGGAGAACTGGCTGTATTCAAGTGTCACAAGGTCCCAACTCCACACTTATAGTAGCCCAAGATAAAGAAGGAAAATTAAAAACCATAAATATGAAAATGAATAGATAGGCATATAGTTGGTATTTGTATGAAGCCCTGGTTCCACACAACAGTATAAACTAAGTGTAACCCAGCACTTGGAAAGTAGAAGCAGGAGGATCAGAAACCCAAGGTTAGCTTAGCTACAACGCAAGCTGGGGTAGAAGCTTCAGTACATGAGATCTTGACACAATAGCAACAAAAAGAATATGCAAGCAAGATCTCATTTCCCTTGGCCGTTTTGATTGTGATTTGTAATTTTGCACTGTTAAAGGTGCAGTGTTCTCATCTCTATCTTGGTGATTCTTCACTTTGGGCCAATGGAATGCTAGTCGTTACTTCTGATCAGGAACACGGAATGTCCTTGTTGACCTACATGTTCACTCTCATATTCTGCTGTCCCCTCAAAAATGGTATATTGAAAATTTCCTGAACCTAAAAGGATGTTCAATGCATCCAGTATAAGCTACTAAACTCCAGACATGGAGCAGCGTGCAACCAGGGCCAGTGGGAAGGAGCAGAAACTATCGGGCTAACTACTAAGATGTCCATGAGAAACACAGATGGCAGTTTAGGTCACTGAGTTCTGGAGTGGTTGTTATATAGAATTTTGTAGGCTAATAAGAGAATGGAAGCTTTTAACCTTGTTCAAAGACATCGTTGAGTATATGATGAAAGTTATGAACTTTATTTGCAGTAAAGCATATGCATAAATTCTAAATTTTATGCAGTTTAGAAGATTCATTGACCTCCTGAATGGTCTGGGAAGGTCTGGTTATTAATACTGTTTCTATTCATACAGCCAAATAAAGATAAACTTTCATGTGTCTTGGAAAACTGGTAATTCAACCTGAAATATGATGTAGATGAAAAAATGTCTACCTGTGTTATTTTGCAAATGACTTTTAAGTATTTCTCTAAGTCTCTCTCTCTCTCTCTCTCTCTCTCTCTCTCTCTCTCTCTCTCTCTCTCTCTCTCTCTCTCTCTCCAATCTTCTCATTCATTTCAAGAAACAAGCTTTTCTGGTGACACCTGTAAAATGTGTTTGGAAATTGTCATCCCTCTACAACCCAGCATCACCTCTGAAAACCCTCATTTCACGATGATTGTCATGACCTCTTATCTCCTTTCCTGTCCTTTTGCAACCAACAGCCAAGTTTCTATTCAAAAGTTTCCTTTGGCAGTGGTTTTTATTCTAATTTAAAAAAAATAGTTGATGCTTATGTCAGGAACACTTTGGAATTCAGTTTAAAAATAGAGTTACATTCTGCTCAGCATGAACTATAGGGAAAACACCTAATGGTTTTTAAATTGGTTATTCATCTAGTCATTCATGTGTCTAACATTATTTATGTGAAAGCAAAGACAGTAAAGAATCTTATGTGGTGTTACACAGAGCACTCTATGAATCTGTTTTAGGTATATGCAAAAAAATTTTAAAAACATGAATCAGGTGTGGAGTTATAGCACAATTGGTAAGATGCTTCCCCATCATGAAGAGACCTCTGACTTCAGCTCCCAGCACTACAAAAACTGCAAAACGTTCCAGGACCTATTTCCTAATATTTTCTATTAAATAGGCACTAGGAATTTAAAAAGAAATCTGCCTGTATTTAGTAGTTTAGATGTTGTCTAAATCTCAACTCATTAGTAGCATTGTCAAGTTATTATTAATCGAATAACATTAGGTTCCATACCCATCTTACCAAATAATTATTAATTTCTACTGGCTTCTATTTGTAGATATTTATATGTAGCATACATTACATTCTTTACCTCAGGGTACATGTAGCCTGAAGTGCACTCAAACCCACAATATAGCAAGAATGAGCTGGAATTTCTGATGTTCTTACACATGTTGGATGTAACCAGTTTTAAGAGATTACCAGATTTATGTACAGATAGCTGTTTTCAGTACTGTGATTATTTTGCTTTTAATATCTTATTTGTTATAATATATCATACTGTATTTCTGAGAATTTATCTCTGTTCTATTTCTTCATTGATATAGCTACAGAATTATCAATTTAATTTTGCCTTTTCACCAAACTAACTACTTCTTAACAAACCACCTTCATTTTGCTGATCTTGCTTGTCTTTTTAAATTAGTATCAATCCCATTTATTTGTTCTGTGATTAATTTCTTTCCTTCTGATAATTTTCTGCTTCATTTCTTTTGTTTTGTGTGTTCTTGGAATGTGAAGGTAAGTGGTTGACTTGAAATATTTTCTTCCTAGTTTGTGTATTTCATGCTTAGACTGACATTTGCTCTACCCTGTGAGGTTTGCTATCCTTGTTTTCATTTTTATTTGTAGAAAATTATGTTTTGTTTCCCTTTTATGTCTTTATTTTTACTGACTATTCTGAAGTACATTATCTCATTTCTATATACTATGTACCTTATATCCATAATCTAAAATTTATACTGTTGTGGTCAGAAAATAAAGTCATCATGATTTCAATCTCCTTAAAATTACTCAGGTTTGACTTGTTGCCTGATATATCATCTATCCAGCAGCATACAGAGCTACTCTGCAAACACATAAGGAAAATGCGTATTCTGCTGCTTTCAGCTCTTCTGATGTCTCTTGGTCCTATTTGATTTAAAATATAGTCTCATCTACAATTGCTTAATTAATTTTCTCTCTGGATGGCCTGTCTTCTGCTGAGAGTAGGATGTTAAAGTCATCTACTGAGACTATACACAAACTACACACAAAAGTCATCTAAAATTGATTAAAGAATAAACATAGAGACTGAAAACTTTATAATTCCTAGAAGAAAATACAGGGGAAAGGCCCCTTGACATTAATCTTAGCAGTGTAGTTTTGGATAAGACTCTAAAGCACAAGCAACCAAAAGAAAAACAAACAAGCAGGACCACATCAAATTGAAAAGGTTTTCAAGAAATACAACAAAATGAAAATGCAAGCTACAGAATAGATATATTGACAAATCATGAAGGGGATATTACTTCTCACATATAAGGAATTCATACAACTTAATAGAAAAGTCAAGACAAAATAATACAAAAACGTGCCAAGGATACAAACGGACATTTCTCATGTGGAAGAATCAATAAGATACTATTCAATGGGTACACACCTCCAGTTATAAGACAAATAAATCCGAACTTAAAATAGAGTGACTATACTTAACAAAATGTGTTTTATACTTGAGATTAGCTAGTATATCTTAATTGTTCTCATCTCAGGAATTGAAAGGAATACTATCAAATGATAGATATATTAATTAGCCTGCTTGTGAAAATCAAGTTATAATATGCATTGATAATCCCATTAAAGTTATGTAAGACTTTGTTATTAAATGACATACAGTTTAATGAAAGAAGCTTTCCAAATGGGAAGTCTGTACGCTCTCCTTGCAGCCTTATGAAAGCCTGCAGACAATTCTAAAAGGAAAAAAAACAGCTGAATTATTATTTCAGACTTCTTTTTGGTGTTTGTTGTTCATTATTGCTTCTTTTCTTGTAAAGAGAATGTTCTTTTCACCAAATTGAGAATTAAATGCTTACTATATGAAGCGTTGAATTAGAACCACCAACTACAGAGTCCTGGATAACTCACATAATCATTGTTCACCATTTCTCAAAACAGAAATCAAAGAGATACCAGGTTATTATAAATGGATAAATCATCTTTTCAGACAAATGAACATGGAAACTACACATCTTTATGTAGTAAGGCAGTTAGAAGTGAGTATTTGGAGCCTTGTGAACCAACTGTAAAGATGTCATGCTTCATTGTCCTCTTTTCTCATTACATAGTTTTGGTTTATAGATCACAGTGGGGTGAACCATGTGCTATCAAAGATGGGAACTCTAAACGATAGAGACATTAAAGATATTAAAGGTGGAGTAGACAGCGATAGAAGAACAGAGACAAAGAAGACAGAGGAAGAAGAGAAGTAGAAAGGGATAGGAGGAGCAAAACAGAGGAGAGGAGGGAAGGTCCTTTTCGAGTAAAGAAAGAAGGTGATCATGTATATGGAGCTTTAAAATAACTCATTGCTTCCTAGTTGAAACAATAAATGATAAAAAAAATCATACTCAAAATATGCTGTTTATGAAACAATGCCTGAGCTAGCATGTACATCTCCTTTTCCTTTCAAGGTCTTTGTGCCAATCTTGTTTCTTCTTCCTAGTGTATTCTCTATCAAACCCCTGAGAGAATAATTTACCACTCATGTTTATTTTCATCTCTGCTGAATATTTTTTATTGTGAGAATCTCATTTAGCACTGTCTTTCTAAATGACAAGGATTGTCCTTCATTAGGCACCAATGCTATTTATTTCCAAATGTGAATGCATTACAAACATCTTGCCCCATAGAAGGGGATCTCATTGAAAGCTTTAATTGCATATGTATCATATTTAAGATAGACTTCTTAAAACACAGACAATTTGCTATCAACAATGTTTGTACCAGTTCTTGAACCCAGAGCAATTTAGCTTTAGAAGGAACATCTCAAATACTTTCTGCATGTGGCAGATGATTTAGGGGACTCTGAAAGGGGAATAATAAGAGAAGAAGAGATAAAGATATATGAAATAATGAGGGTGGTATAAAAAATCTAATGGTGTGATCCAATTAACCTTGTCCCATAATACTTGACTATGACAGCATTTAGATCAAAGAAAAGTGATCCTTACATAATGTAAAATTAATCTATGGAACTCTGAATCGAAGAATATTATTGAGGTAAATTGCTCAGCAAGCTTAAAGGTGGAAGTGAGTAACCTTTTAAATAAAAAGAAATTGCAGAGTCTATTCCAGAAGCTGAGATTTTTTTTGTCTCAGTTCCCATGATGGAAAGTAGAAAGAATCAGCATTTAAATTCTTTGTATACTGCAACAAAAGCTCTCAATGTATAAAATCAATATTTTGGATTTAGATGGGGCTCAATTAGGTGTACACCTCCGTATCAATATGCACATATACAAACAAAAACTAAACTACAACAGAAATCTGTAAGGAAACAAACACATGAACTGAAATATGAATCAGTCAAGTAAAGGACTTGCCATGCAAGTGTGAGGACAGATGTTCAGTCCCTTGAACCCACATAATCACCAATGGTTTTGGCAGCATTTCTCAGAATCTCAGTGTGCCTGAGACAGAGGTAGGAGGTCCCCAAAGCAAGCTGAATATCTGAATTAGCTAAAGTGGGGAGTTCTGGGTTCTGGAAAAGATCCTACCTTAGTAAATAATTTTAAAAATGATGGAGGAAGATGTTCAACAAGCTTCTGGCCTTTACACTCACATGTGTTTCCATACATGTGTGAGCATGAAGACACACATGGAGGCACACCACTCACACAAAAAAGGTAAATAAAAGCAAGGATGAATAATTAAATTTCAATATACAGTCCTTTACTGAAATAAAGATCCTGGAGCCTGATGTGGTGACACATGCCTTTAATCCTAGAATTTGGGAGGCAGAGAGAGGTAGATCCCTGAGATGAAGGACAGCATTGTCTACATAGCAATTTCATGTCAGCCAGGGCTACACAGACAAAATCTGTCTCAAAAAAGAAAAGAAAAAGAAATACCAAACCTGGTGAGATTGTTGAATGACAGGCATTCTTTCTATAAATCTGATAAATAGAACACATAAATTTCACCGTACTAATTCTTTCCCTGGTGACCAATATCATAGTAGTTACTAAAACTATAGTGATTTGGGTACAAAAACACCTTATTGGCCAGAATATCAGTTCAGAAAGGATACAGGAGTCTAAAGTCCCCCCACAGAAGTTATGGTCTCCATTAACTATAAGATCTCAGAATGTCACTATTCTGTAAATAATAATAGCTTTGAAACTCTACAGTGTTGAGTGTGAATTGAAATTCAGCCCCTTGGCTAATTGCTTAGCTATTTGATTTTTTATAAAATACGATTCTCTGGTTCATATCTGTATAAGAAGAAAATATGATGGAGACTGAAGGTTTCACAATTTTAGTACCTGATAAATATAATTTCTTCTTCAGTCAAGAGTTTGTTTTTGTTGGCTTTCCCAGGCATCTTAAGGACACTGATAATCACAAAAAGAGAGGTGCATCTAACTTACACAGACATGAACATATTTATTGATCACACAGCAAAGTATAGTATCACCATGGTATATTGAGCCACATAGCCCACACCATGTAGGTGGATGAGATAAGGCCCATGAAAAAAGATGGCTGTGACCCTTTTGGGAGGTGAAGAACAATTGATTGCAATTTTATTATATAAATATTATATAAATATATAAAATGATTGCAGCTTATCTCCTCCATAGTCCCTCTCTCCCAGCTGCAAGGGAAACTGTGAAGTGTAGTCTTTAAACAGGAAACTCTCATTTTTAAATCACATTTTTCATGTCCATAAATAAAGATAGCAATTAATTGCCAAGATAAGTTAAAGAACTATTGAGAAGACAAAATAAAATTGAACATGTAAAAATCCTTTCTGAATTAAACATGATTAGGGTTGTATGTTCTCCTTGCTATTCTCAATTGACCTTTGTATAGACTTGTCAATGATCAAAACATAACAACAAAATATGAGACTGCAAAGGCTGAACAAACTTTTACAATTTTATTTCTAAATTGTGCATTTGCAAATAGCTTACTTATAAACACTGTATGATAATAATAATCTCTACCTCACTACCATGATGAACACAATGTTAAGTCTATATTTCCATTTATTTGTCATAGACATGACTGGAAGTCACCTGAAAGACCTGTCTTTGGCAATATGCTAGATATGTTGCAAATATCTCATTTAAATTCTATAGCAAGCCAAGTTGCATCACTACTTCTGTATCCTCCTGTCCCTTGGCATGGGCCAGAGTTCAAGTACAGACTTAATTAGGCATGACATATAATAAACATACCATAATCAAACTGTCTAGTTATGATGACCATTATAGCACTGCAGTGGAGAGGGATTTCACTTCTTCTACTAATAAGAAATCTCCAAACAAAGATTAAATTTTTTCATGCAGTTACAAAACTAAGAATATTCATACACTCCTTGTGGCATATGTTAGACTCAAGTCACATGGGTGCTATTTGCTGGATTCAGAAAAAAACTCTAAAACTTAGAACAAACAATTCTATATTTAGATGAAGTAATATCTGTTAAAACTCCCTCTCATCTATAACCACAGGCTTCAAGAGGGAACTGGCACATTGTAGAGTGGTTTCCAAGACTGGGTTTTCCTTTAGTAGTTCTGATCCTGTAGTGGAATCAACTAATGGCCACTCTAAGGTTCCATGTCTCATTGTCCACTCTCAACACCATCATTATTCTGGTTCCCTACCTGGGTCAGAGTCAGAATTTGCCTGTGAAAGGCACTTATTAGGGGCTTGGGAACCAAGAGGAAGTCCTTCATATCAAAAGGTCACCTAAGTTGTGCCCTTGATCTGAAAGAGTTCCTAATTTCCACAGTACTGCTCTACAGCCCCAACGTCTTAGCAGAGTGTGTGGAGAACTTCTTCTTTGAACTTCCTGAACTCAGGTTATTACTTCTTGGACTTTTCCAAGATCTCCTGATTCTATCCATGTTGAATCTTTGGGCTGAGGTGATTACTGGCCATTTTCCCCATCTTCTGGGGAGAGCCTTCACTTCTCAATTCCTATAACATTTGTAAATGTAATAAAGCCTGTATAAATATTTGAGACTTTTGAAAGTAACTTTTTTTTATTAAGTCGAACTAAACTGAGATATATTTAAAGATGTATTTATAACTAAATTTTTAATTAATTCATTTTAGTTTTTTTTTACAGTGGAAAGTATAAGATAAGAAGCTTGAATTGTAGTCAACATCAAGAGGATGAATAAAATAAAGGCACAATTAGAAGGGAATCAACACGGTGTAATGATGTTTTGGGTTTTAGGAATAAAAGAGAGGAAAGAGCCAATGACTTCTGCCAGGTTGCTAACCTATACAATGACTATGCAGTGGAGCCAATCACTGAATATGATGATCTCTCTTGACTGTCAACTTGACAGTATCTAAACTAACTATAGAAACAAGTGTCTGAGAAAATCTATGAAAGTTTGTTTGGGTTAGTTAATCGAGGTCAGCAGGACATTTACATGGGCTAGAATCTAAGACTGTGTGAAAAGTGGAAAGCATGCTAAATGTCATTATTCAGCTCTAGATGGTTTCTGATTGAAGATGCAATGTGGCCACCTGTGCCGTACTCCCTACAATACACTGTCCATCATGATGAACTATAATCTGGATTTATGAATCAAAATAAACCTTTCTTTACATTGTTTTTCTCCAGTTCTTTGTTACAACAATGAAACAAATAACCAGAAAACTAAAAACAGAAGTAGAAGAACAGGTGTGATGAGGGAGGCCATTGACTAGTTGAATATATTTGAAGTTTCAGATAGTCAAGAAAAGTGGAGTCGATGAACTATAATCTGGATTTATGAATCAAAATAAACCTTTCTTTACATTGTTTTTCTCCAGTTCTTTGTTACAACAATGAAACAAATAACCAGAAAACTAAAAACAGAAGTAGAAGAACAGGTGTGATGAGGGAGGCCATTGACTAGTTGAATATATTTGAAGTTTCAGATAGTCAAGAAAAGTGGAGTCGATACAAGATTTGAAGTGGGATAGTCTATAAATCAGAGGTATAAAAACTACTTCCCCATTTTAAAGACTTTTTATGTCAAATATTAAGCCTCAGCTGCTGTAGTATAGATGATAGGCTACCTGGTAGCATTGACATTTTGAAAACGATTAAAGAGAATTTATTGAAGATGGGAATCATGGTAGTCATAAAGAACAAACTGTATTCCAGTGCGTCTTTTGGGGAAAATGGAGTCACTGGAAATTTATTAAATTTAAAAATTATCAGAATTAGTAAGGGAGAGGTTAAAGCTACTGAGATGTCAGTAAACTTCAATGGCTGATAAGCTAGGACACAATGAGATTTTGCTTGGTTCCCCATGTCATGAAATAAGATAAAGCCTTAAGATTCAGATCCTGAGATTGGGGATAAGAAAGACTTAGGGGGCCTGTCAGAAAAGGAGGTTAATGTGAACATAGTCTCAAAGACATTACAGTCCTATGCACATGAAACTGGTAGTGTATGCTGATTAAGTCCACTAAAATAAAAATAATCTTGGAACGTATTTAAAAGTCTCAAAAATCACTTGCTCTCAAAAGTTCTTCTAAATATCTACTTATTTGGTGATGAGATAAAAATCTTATTTTTTCACTAGCATTGCTTTCCTCAAGTAGATATTTTTGCATGTAAACTTAAGAATAAATTAAAATACTCTTGGCATAAAAGGCTTTTTTTAAAAAAATCTATTTTTAAATGACTGCAATAGACATGTATTTGTTCTCCAGAAAATGAGACTATAATCTCATGTTAAAAAATATGTCTTGGTGTGTATATTGACAATTATGAATTGTTTTGCATAGATATTCATGGGTCTTCCTTAATATTTAAATTTTAAATCGAAACTGTGTTGAAATTGATGAAAAATGTCTCCCATAGGCTCATGTATTTGAACACTTGCTCCCATGTTAGAAGTTTTGTTTAAAGATCTTGTGAGACCTTTAGGAAGTAGAACCCTTCTGGAGGAAGTATGACCACACGCTTTGGGAGTTCATATCCTCTCCCTACTTGCAGTTCATTCTCTCTGCTTTCTGCATGTGCTTGAAGATGTGAACTCTCAGCTTTCTACTCCCACCCCATTTGGCCTTGCTATCCTTACCATTATGGACTATCTCTCTGGAGTCATAAGCTGAAATAAACTCTTACTTCTAGAAGTTGCTGCTGGTCATGGCATTTTATCCAACAGAAAATCAGCTAACAAAGCTGATTCATTATAAATTGGATCCTAGTGTTTTCCAAAGGTTTATATAATAAGAACTTACTTCCCAGGACAAGGCTATTAAGAAGTGTGTGAATTTGAAAAGTGAGGGACTAGTGAAAGACTTCGGGTCATTGTGGGTGTGTCTTTAAAGTAGATTATCTTTTCCTCTTTATTTTGATTCTTGGTCATTATGTGAAAGAATCAGATCCATCATATATTTCCTGTAAGATATACATTCTTAGTCAATAACTAACTAGTCATTGTCAATAAATAAGTCAATAAATAGCAGATAACTGATCATAAAATAATAACTTTAAAGCTGTGGTCCACCTTAGACCTTTCACACTTAAATGGTCTCATGTGTTTGATATGATAGTGGAAAGTTAACACAGCTATATAGCAGAAAATAATAACAATAGGAATCCCTTCACTTCATGTATCCAATTCTTTGCCATCTTTCCCCTCTTTATCTCTATGATAACATAAAATACGCAAACACCATGTCCTCTCATTGATATTAAATCAACATTTAATATGATTAATCATTGTCCATAACAGATAATGCCTTGTTTCTGTCTACGTATTTACCAAGTACGTATATTAATAGTTAGACTCTGTGATTTCAATGTTTCTATGAGAATCAAATTTAAGACCTCAAAACATCACATTTCCCAGCATTTTTCTCATGTCACTGGAATAAGAAATCTAATATAAGATTTTTAATTCATATATCTTATCATTCATTTAATTATTCATTCAATACTTATTGACAGTATGTTATATTCCTGGTCTTGGTCACTGGGACCTATTGGGAAGATGAAGAAGGGATATTTATTCAAATCTACACAATTTTATCAATTCTAAGCACAAGTCCAGTAAGAGAAAGAGGAACCATTAAATGTACTTAACACTTATGTTAAAGCCTTTAACTTGGAAGTTACTTTAAAATGAATATAAGAGGAGTATAGAAAAAAGGTGACTATTAATTAGAAAAAGTGATAATGGAGTATGGATATAAACTCCCTGAGAGGACATTCATAGACAGGCAGAGTGGGTGGAGGGACACTACCAACAAGAGGAAAATGTTAAGCAGAAGCAGTGAGGTAAAGTAAAGGGAGCATAGCATATAGAGAAGATCATTGTCAGTTGAGGAGGCATCAAAAGACCTAAGTAAGCATACAAAGATGACAGAGTTACATCAGCTGAGGAAGCATAGAGAGAAGACTGTGGTTATTAGCTGTAACCCCACCACATAACTTCTTTTCTATTTATGGACTCAGCTACATGATTAATTTCACCTCATCTACTAGGTGAAAAATTTCCTTTCTGCTTTGTACTTTCCTAGTCCTGACATTCATCACTGTGTTGCCATTTCTCATCTTCTTGGTGTTTTACCCCCTAGACTATGCATGGTTTTAAGAGCAAGGATGCCATCACAGACTGAATTGTTCAGGTTCTAGTAGAGCAACCATGAAATTCCCAAAAGAGTGACTCACCAAGATTACATTCAGAATCAACAACCTAGCCTTCCAACCTCTGTTTTTAATGAAGCAGATCTCCAAGCCACACTGTAAAGGCCAACTAGTAGCCCGTGGGTGGACCTGGTCAAATGCTATTTCCTAAGCAAAGAAATTCCTCTTGTCCCTATGAACTATGCTAGTTCCCTAACTCTAACATCTATACTATTAGCTCATTTCACAGACTCCATTACCATATTATCCCACTTCCCAGATAACTTAATAGGGCCCAAAAGTTTGCTACCTGCATAAGATCCAGCTTGTAGCAGAGCCAAAATTCAAACCCATACCTCTTTGACCCTGGAAATTACATAGTCAATGTGTTAGGCATTATGAAATATCTTCCATATACATTCATGACTCAGCTTCTCATATTCAATCTATATGTAAATCTATAGTGGTAGGAGGAGTTTGAGAGCAGGGGTGATCTCTTATTTATTTTGACACTCCCCCGACCTCGCACAAAGGCAAACATTTCCAGAGCACCTGCTTACTAAGAACTACTGCAAGAATGTCACATGAATGAACACATCCTATCCTCTCAGCAACACTGCAATGTAAATGCAGCTTAAAGACTCTGGATCCCATCTGGCGGTCCCATCTGTCCCTTTAGCCTGTTCATTAATCTGTCTTTGGAAACAATAGTAAATGTCTACACTTTAAGTGTTTAAACTTTTGGGTCATCAGTATTTCAAAGTCCTGATTTCCCCCTCAAACAAGTATTCAGGCACAAGCCTGAACCAATGGACAGGGCAAAAATAAAAACCCCAACCTGGCGGTGTGTGCCTCTTTCCAACCCCCATCAACACTGTAGTATTTATCTCTATTATCAACGGTCAGGCTATCACAGTGAATGTTAACATTATCACTTACATTTCTGCAGGAAAGGAGCTTGCTTCAATCATTCAGAATACCATTTGACCCCAAGATATCAGAGACCAGAAGGCTAAGAGCCTGCAAGAATTCTTGAATAAACCATGGATTCAGTGAAAGGCAAGATCTGGTTTGTCCCTAGTTATCCGGCATATATGTTGACAGTCTCATGATAAACATTCCCATGTAAGAAAGTCACAAATTGTGTTATCTAAAAGATTGGTCTGCAGTCAATGTGATAGTTATTAATTTGACATTAGAAAGTCGCTGACCTGATGAGTGTGAAAAATCTTTAGTCAAACAGCAAAGCCAGATATATTGGGGGTGACATGTGGAAAACAGCTTTTTATAAGCTGATCAGAAAGAAAGGGACATGTAGAAACAAGACTTCTAATTATATTCTCATCTAGCATAGATAAATTGTCTATTGCATTTCATGGAATACAATGATGTTGATAGAATATTTGGTGTAGGACTTGTTTTTAACTGAGAGATCCATTCAACACATAGAATGAATGATCAGCCCTGAGCTGCAGAAAGAAAAACTATACTGGTTAAGGTCAAGTTAAAAAACCACTGGACTTTAAATCTAAATTCAATCACCTGATCTAAGATTGATTCACAGGACTTGATCTGCTGAACAAGGGAAATTGTTTGCCCAAATTCAGTATCACATTTAACAGTAAACAGAGAAAATAGCTTGGGAAAGAGCGACTGGGTTTTTGCTCAAGATTGCTATCCAATCTGAAGCATGAGGCTGACATCAACCACATCTGCCCCTGTGCTATAGTCAGAGAGTGGGACCTACCTAAGAATCTACCCAGGCTTTCAGTATAGCTCCACACCAACACGCTTCTCTTTGCCCATCTTCAGAGCACATATCTCTCACAACAGAGTAGTTAAATACAGAGAAGGGCCTATTTCTTAAATTCCTGCCTTGAACTTTCCACATATTCAGTGCTGAGGCACCTTACTTGTTTACTCGTTCCTCGTGCCTGGTGATTCTATAGCACAAGACTACCAATACCTACACCCAGGGATTTGGTCAAAGTTAGTCTTTTTTATGCCCATAGCTTCCAGAAACTTCAAAAAAAACAAGGCAACATGGTTCAGAATGAGTACCACTGCTGGTTGGCAAGACAGTGTAGTCAAGAACAAACACATTCTTCCAATGTGTTGTCTCAGAAGATTTAGCATCTTCTTCCATCCTTACAAAGAGTCACCTTTTCTAAACAGCACTCACCACATGACAGGAGTTTTCAGGACTCAGAAATGTGCACATGCATAAATTTATAAGAAACAGATATCCAAAGGACCCAAGCAGCAAATTCTACAGAAAAGCAGACCAGATTGCCTGAAAGAATGAACATCCCTGATTATCTTCCCATCCACTGAAAGCCTGTACAGACTGTTGAATGCTTCTTTGCTCTGTCATCAGATTTTCTCGGGAGGCTGGAAGCTTCTCCATGCCCTGCCAAGTCCAGGCCAGGCCAGAAACAAGGCAACATTACTCCTGCTGGGTCTCATCAATCCCTTTATTGTTTCATTTTAGTGACTCATTGACATTTCTATTTCTAATTAATCAGTGTAAATATATTTTACAAATTGTCCTGGTAGCAGAATCACTTGGGTTCTGCATTTATAGAATTCACCTCACTTCCCAAATATCACATTTGGCAGAACATGTGTCATTTTCTATAAATATTGAAAAATCAATAATTGCTGCCAGAAACCCTATATTTGTTCAAATCCCAGGCAGGATAAATGATGAATAGAAATGCCACTCTCTTTAGAATTCAGAAACAAGGCAGATGTGATTGTTTATTCGTTTGATGTTTCCACAGTGTATCTGGCTTCAATAATCAGATACTTAGCCTGACTCTCTTCTTCTCCTTCTGTTGCATTTAATTCTTTCACAACATCCTTTAAATGAGCATTTAGTTGCATCATGTCTTCTTCCCAAGAGAGAGAGGCCCAGGTCTACACAGGAACTTATATATTGGTATATAAGTATAGCAATCAGCTGGGAAGGAGAGTTGGTTTAAAAGTAAAAAATTTTTTCCAAGGTGATAATAGTAAGACAGCTGCTGGCAAGATTGTCTCTCAGCGGTTTTGTTTGTTTGGTTTGGCTTGGTTTGGGTTGGGGTTTTTTGGCCATTCTAAAATAATTTAAAATTTTTTAGCTCTACATTCTCTCCCCTCTCACTCTTTCTCATTCCTCTTTCCCTTACACAATAGATAGATAGATGATGATAGATAGATAGATGATAGTTAAATAGATAGATGTAGACAGACAGACACATGATTGATAGATAGATAGATAGATAGATAGAAAAATAGATAGATAGATAGATAGATGATACATAGATTGATGATAGATATAGATAGATGATACATAGGTAGATAGATGATACATAGATAGGTAGATGATAGATAGGTAGATAGATAATAGATGAGAGAGAGAGAGACAGAGAGAGACAGAGAGAGACAGAGAGAGATGATAGAGCTATCAACAACACAGCACACTAAGTTTCAGCTCCCTTGTAGCCAATTGGAGCTGCAGCACTCTCATCACTACTTACTGCCTAGCACAGGGTACAGTACTGAATATGGAGTGTAGTCCTAGTAAATTTAAAATTCAAAGTACCTTTTGTGTACTGGGGAGAGTTTGGGGACCTTAGCTTGAATCCTAAGAACCTAAGTCAAGCTAAATGCAACAGTTAACTCACATGTAATCCCTACTACTTCTACGATGAGATGAGATGTACAGACAGGAGAGTGACTGGAAGTTTGTGAGACAGCTGACTTCTGCTGGGATTGTGTTACTTGTTAAATATTATAAAGTAAAAAAAAAGTTAAGTTAAATTATTGTAAATTGAAAAGCATCTGTAAATATGCATACTATGTACCCAAACATAAATCTGCATGTTGCATACTTTCACTAAATATTGTTAGAATAAGCATTATATATTCAAGGACTATTGTTTAGAAATTATTTTAAAACATAAAGAAATAATAGAAGCCAAAGCATATTTTGTTTCCTCAATGAGTTATCTTGCAGCCACCTGGTAAACAAACCATTTCCATGACAATTACTTGGAATCTTATTTTGTAAAAGACAAAAGCATTTTCTGCAAATAGCCCAATGCACAGCACTTCATCTTTGGTGGGTCACAAAGTCTCTGTCTCAGCTAATCAACTCTGCAATTTCAGCTTAGACTCAAGCCCTAGAAAACACCTAAGCCCGCATGTGTACTATGTTCTGATAAAATTCCACTTACAGAAACAGGTAGGAAGCCAGTGAGGGCCCATGGGAATCTGGGAGTTGCCAATGTCTGGTTTAGCATATAATGAAAAGACATTCAAGATAGTGGTGGGAAGGAGAGCCCATGAGAGATAGTGCAAACATAGCTTTTTCACTATTGCTTGCTTTTTTTATGTTCATTTTTTCCCAAACACTAAAACATGTTATTTTTCTGTATTTGTGTGTGCAGGTGTATAGACATATGTCTGTGTGCTGGTCAAAAGTTTTTCTTCCTTAGATTTGCTCTCTTTCTGTTTTGGGTTGTTTTCTTTTGTTTATTTGTTTTTGTTTTGTTTATTTTGTTTTAGACAGCATCTCTCACTGGCTAGGCATTGCCAAGTCAGCCAGACTTGCTGACCAATAGGCCAAGGCATCCTCCTGCCTATGTCTTTCCAATAGTGGGATTGCAGGTGGGCATGTGCTACCATGCCTGGCCTTTTGCATGTGGGTTCTGGGGATGAGATGCAGGTCTTCATGCTTGGAAGGCAAATGCTTTACTCATGCAGCCACCTCACCAGTCCTATGCAATACATTTCATGGCTACAATATTGACCTGACTTTAGAATATATATCTAAAATCAAGAGAATGAGACCAATATATATGATGCAAGCAGCTTAGACTCATTCTTTGATGAGCAAAATTCAGATATGCCTAAAATCAGTATAGCTACAGTAAAACATGTTTAGCCTCTGAATTCCTTCCTAGGTTTAGTTAGTTTTTGTTGGGTTGTTCACTTATAGCCAATGGTGTAAACTGATTCATAATTCTTTATTTCATTTAATATGAATGCAACCCAATGAAATAACATTTCTCTCACTTTAAAAGTGAAGAATTGCTATGCAGAGATGTAAAGCACCCAACCGAATTCTTTCATCAGGCAGCAGTGACAGGCTGTGAGTTCTTACTGGACTGACTCGACATGCAGTAAGTTCGGGTGGCCATAATGTGAGACAGTATTTCCTGAACACTCATAAATCTGGGTGCAGTTTCACAAAATAATAAACACATAGATGAGTTCCAGAAGCCACCACTTGTGTCCCTGAGTTAAATTCCTTTTTAACTAAGAGAAAATAGGTATCGACCACAGTTGGCTTGATTGCAAATGCCAGGCTCTTTGAATTATTAGGAACCACAATGAAAAATTGATTACATTTAAAACATCCTGTGAAAAGTTTTACAGTCACACATTAAGAAATGGTGTTAAGCAAATAAGAACTAATTGTTCTCAGCTGCACTGGTAATAACCTTGTCCGCCTTTCTGGTACAATCAGTATTCATTTCATTTGAATGAGAAAAATAAATAAAAAGTCCCAGATCTCATTCACATTCAGTCACTATAATTCTAAACTGCAGGTCACCCTACCAAGGGAGGAGAGAAGTGCAACCACTAATGCTTTTACTGGGAAACATCTGCCTATCCATGACTGTACATAAGGAAATTAACAGGGAACTGACACCACACATCATATAGTAGGTGTGCATCAAAAACTGCAATATAAATTTGAGGGACAAAGTGAATTATTTTAAGTGCCCAATTAAGTACAAATCAAGACAAATATCAAGGCAAGTACATTTTCTGACTTCAATCATGGTCAGCTAACAACTGGCTGCAGTGTGACCCAGAGAACAAAAATCCCACCTGATCCCATTGCCGTCATCAGTTCATGATGCACCTTGAGTGAGAACAAAGTAGTTTGGTCAGCTCCGCACTGCACTCATGGATTCTTCTTTATATTCTGGTTTTGCTGCTGAATCAGAGTGGGTGGGTGAGGGTCTGCTGCAGTAACAAACCATGCCAAAATGTTCAGTTTCTTACAATGATGTTCCTTTCTTATTTGGGCAAAGTGAACATCTTAGGACCCACATATGAGTCTCAGTCAACTGAGAGCTTGTCACACTTGCCTCATGAGTACTCACAGCCATGTTATACCACATCATTGGGCAGCGTATGCCTCAAGTGACCTTCACTCGAGTAGAGGCCCTTTTCTCTAATGCCGTATTCGAGTTGTGCTTTTCTGTTCTAAAGTTTTGAAAGGCACTTCATCTCAACAGCCCGACATATGACTAACAAACTATCCATGTATGCCACTGTCATTTATATCCAGATTATCTGCCTGCGAATTTAAACCATTTTATAATATAACCATACTCAGAAACACATGCTCTACTTCTGAGATCTTAAATTTGGAGATGTTTATTTTCTGGTCTCACTATACCATCATCCTTCCCTTCCTGACTGAGATGCAGTAGTATCATCCACAGTCCCTTCTCCACTCAAGTTTAGAGAAACAGTGCAAAACAAACTATGTCCCTTAAGCCCCAAAGGCCTACAGAGTCTTCTTATAGCATGGTGACATCATGAGTCCTGATAGCCATGCATCACAGCCAGTTTGAAAATCCTGATGCCAGACAATATCACAAGTCAGTGAAGGGTTTTACTGTCGTGTATTAATATGCTTGTAGAAGCTCCAACGTGATTCCAATGTGCAGAGAAGTTTGTAGCCAGAGTAATAAATCTGACCTAGGTGAAGTCCTTCAAGACGGGGGTCAGCTCCCAGCACCTACAAGACAATACACAACTGTCTCTGACTTCAGTTCCTGAGGATCCCATGTCCTCTTCTGGCCTCTGCTGAGGGCTTGCTCAGTTGAGAGCATCTCCCATTGAAACATCTTCACATGAGTTAAGGGAGAAATCTTTTCTGAGCACCCCTTCCCCCTGTAAGTATGTTGTAACTCCTTGTGACATGGAAATGACATCTCAATCTATCCTCATGGGATATTTTTTACTTTCTTTTCCTGTCACAATAGAACTATTCCACATACCAACAAATTTCCAGAAGTATCACAAAATTCACTTATCTAAGCTGAAACCCTTCATCTCACCCAGTTACCTCTGGGAAGCCAGTTCACAGGAGCCTGTTGTTAAATATTCAGAAACTTCCAACACTGCTTCCCAATCTTTATGTTAGCTTAAAGTCAGACATGATGAGTGATTTCTACTGTAAAAGCTGGAAAACCTTGCAAATCAAGGCTTCAAAACAATAAAGCCAGTTTACTACTAAAATTTGTTGAAGAGTTTGTTGCTGTAGGAGGTTCTTCTGTCTATATGTTGCTTTCATTGGTTGAATAAAGAATCTGCCTTGGCCTTTTGATAGGGCAGAAATAGGTAGGCAGAGTAGACAGAACTGAATGCTGGGAAGAAGGACAGACAGGCAAACACCATGAATCTCCTGCCTGAGATGGACATAGGTTAGAATCTTGCCGGTAAGCCACAGTCACATGGTGATACATAAATTTAATAGAAATGGGTTAATCAAGATGTGAGAGTTAGCCAATAAGAGGCTAGAGCTAATGGGCCAGGCAGTGATTTAATTAATATAATTTCTGTGTGATTATTTTGGGGGTTAAGCTAGCTGGGCAGCCGGGACAAAAAGCAGGCATGCTCCTTTTACAACAGTTTATAAAGTTTTTCAATATTTTTATATTGAATTTAAATTATATTATAACTTTATGAACTCCTTTTTTCTCATTCTGAATTAAAAATCCAGAAACTCAAAATGCTTGAGCACTGTGCTCATCATACCTAAGATTAAACCACAAAGCTGACTCCTAGGTTATAACCTCTTGCCAAAGCAGTACTTCACTTACAAGATTAGTCACATGTGAACCCAAGGCAGAAGTTGTAATTCGTTTTTGTTTTTTCTTTGGTTTGTTTGTTTTTCTTTGATTCATTCACTAATTTCTTTCATTCATTAACAAACACTTACTGACTACTCTGTGCTGGAGACCAGAACTATCAACATAAATAAGACATAGTTTCTGTTCTAAGGAACTTCATCAATTGAGAAACAAAACCATCTTAGCAAACAAATCATAGCAGGATGTGATGTTTGAAGCCTTGGCCCTTTTTATTTTCTCCATGGAAGTCAGCCATATGTCCATGAACTGGGCTCCTAAAGTTAATGAAGATCTTCATGCAACCTGGAATAACACTTTCAGAACCCCGAAGCTCCATTCATCTCCATATGCACAGCTCATGGCATGATATTTCTGGACAGTTCATCCTTCTCTGTATCATGTGCTCAAAGATCACAGACAGGCATTTTTTTCCTCCCAGTTCTACATCAAGCCATGCAAATGTATTGTCACTGGTTTCCTTGCATCTGCCAACAGGCAATATGTCAAATAAATAATTTAAACCAGCTGAGACACTACGAAAAACAAAGCCATCAATCATCTTAGCTGCATTATTGATTGCCAATAACAGAATAGCTGCTAAGACAAATGACTCAACTATTACACTAGTGAGGTTTTAGCCTGTCCCAACTACATAAATCATGTGAAACTGCTTATTGTTTTAGGGTGTACAAACATATTCATAATCCTTCTTATTTTGCTATTTATCTTGACTGGCTCTTCATATGCAAAAATCTCAATTATTTAATTTACCCACCTACATATATCTCTTTTCTTTATCTCTCTAGGTAATACCACTTGATTACCGCTTATTCCCAAAGGACGATCACCTCTTGTTATGCCTGTTCCCAAAAGATCTAGATATTGACTTAGAGGTAAAAGATGAGTAAAATACAATGTCTTTAAATAAATTTATCCAAGTCTGATAGGCCAAGGTTTATTGATTAAATAAGAAAATGGCTACTGGAGTTTGAAAACATAGGTTCAGGAATAGCTATTGGTTGTATGAACTTGGACTTTGTATTGTTTGCTCAGTTTTTGGTTTGTTTTGCAAAGTGGAGATATTACTTGACTTGCTGATACCATGATGTTGTTGTGGGAATAAATAAAACTACTATCAAAGCTATTCAGCATGCTTGCAGCTTTAATATAACCATCCTCTCAGTTTGTCAATGTCCTATTACCCTGGGTGTAGTGGTTTTGGCAATAGAGTCTTCTAAAGGGAGGGGCATAAAGACTGGTCGGGACAAAGGTGACTGAAAACTGCAAAGAAGTCGTATTTTCTGAATATGATTTCAAAGAGATTATGATAACATGCAGAAGACTCATACAAACCCAAACTAGACAAAGGGAGGGGCACAGGAAAAATTGTTAATATTTGAGAGATTTTGGAAGAAACAATCAGCTTGCTTTAATGATGTAATCCTCAGAGAAGGGGATCACACTTCAGAAATTCAGAGAAGGCCCAATTCCCAAGAGTAGCTGGACATGACAAACTAAACTCAATGGGAAAGAAAGAAGAAAACTAAAATTCAAATTTGGGTAGAAAAGGTGATAAAGAAGTAGAGAATGCATATAGGAACAGTTAGGAGAGGAAGATTAAATACAATAAAACATTTTAAATGAAAATTGTTCTGACATGAACACAACCACCTACACATTACCATGAGTATAACTGTTTTGATAGTCCACAAATAAATTAGATAATTCTCAGGGTATATAATCGCCGAACAACTAACTGAAAGGATGCGGAAAGGAGTAGAGGGATGCTTATGGATGGTGCAGGAGCATAACTATAATTCCTGTAATCGGAGAAAGAGTACAGTACAAGAAAGACAGCCTAACAAACCCCCAAAAACAGACTTGTAAAGATGAGGCTGCCTTGGGAAAAATCAATGATTCCTTCACAGATACACTCAGTTCTTGGGAGTTTCATAGTATAAAATTAGATACATTCTGGTATCTCCTCATCAGTTACACCCTGACAACAGCTAGGAGGTAAAGGAGCTAGTACCTGTAAATTAGGTAGGTTAATGTCCTGAGGCCAAACCATGTGGATATATTTGGGAGAAAAATAAATCTGGAGGGACAAAAGAAGGAACCCAGCACAACATGACAGTGGGAAATGAACTGTGTTAGTTTATCCTGCCACCACGGATATTAACCACAAAGTCATAGTATACTTTTTCTCCCTAGAGCCCAAACCAACTCCTAAAGTCATGTTGACTTATCTCTACCATTTCTCTCACATAGACTTTCTATGTTCACACCTTCTAGATTATTGTATTAGGTAAAATCTTTTGAAGGCATAATGTCAGAAAACAGCCCAATATGCCTAAATAAATGAGGGATTTATTGGCTCCTTCACTACAATCTCAATGAAAAATGTGCTCCATCCATGTTCTGATTTGAGATTCTAAATATTTCATTAGAATATAATCTTTCTTTCTGTATTTCCTGCCTCATCTACTTCTCAAACTGTAGACTTCCTCGCTATGTAGGTGCTCCTACCATTGGGAATTTGAGTTACTGTGACCCATTTAATACAATTAAAGTTATCAAAACAACAGAAGTGGTTCCCCTATCAGAGTAGAAGTCCCAAAACTGAGCCTGTTGCCATCTCTTTGTAATTACTGTGACCAACATACCAACATAAATAGTCTAGTTCTCAGCCCTGAGCCAAGCATCTTCCCCAGAGATAATTGGTATCAGGTATACACACACACACACACACACACACACACACACACAAAAGCACACACTGAAAAGTTTGACTATAATGTTTTCATTTTTGAATCAATGAACAGAGCTATCTATCATAGAGATTTACATTGATCAGGTATTTTTTACAAAGGTTTCTTTAACTTTCCCAGATATCCATTTCACATAAGCCCTTGAAACTCAGATTAAATTGTCTCTAATACACAGTCTTGCTTCCAGAAATAATCCAAATATTACTGATAGTTCTTCATATTTTAAAGGGTTTACTTTCTTCACAACAGTTTCTAGTTTCTTTTTTT
>JAQHUG010000045.1:5495485-5513614 GCA_028555095.1 Dicrostonyx torquatus
CCAGCTAGGTACTTGGGCAGCAGAGGAGTGGGTGCCTGAACTGAACTTGTCCCATAGTTACTTTGTTGAATATCCTAATCGTCACCATAGAAATTTTGCATGATGGATGGAGATAGAGCCAGAGACCCACATTCACATCATTTTAACTTTTTAAATAATAATCATTATAGAAATGCTTAACACTATACATAGCCCTTCCTTCTGTGGATTCTGATAGCCCAAAGGAGTATTTTCTCTCTTGAAGATTATTCTTTTAGATGTATGAATCACATCTTCTCTGAAAACTTTCTTGTTTGTAATCATATTTTCTTTTTCAGCATCAAGTATACCCAAAATTTGTACAATAACTCCAATGGGACGGGATGTGACATATTATCTCCATTAGCCCTACATCAAGAGAGCCAGCTTACCCAGGTTCAAGCAGCTGTTAGGGCTAGAGCTGGGATTTTAAGCTATGTCTGTCCATTTTTAAAGCCAACTTACTCCAAGGTATTCCTGCTTTTCTGTTTCTGAGAAGCAAATATGTACAAAATGATTCCTGAAAAGATCTTCTCTCAAAGTGCATAACAACACCGAAAGCATTGCATAGGTGAAGAGTAGAAAAGAACCATCATAAGATGTAGTGAAGTGCTATTACTTAAGCTTTCTACAGAGCCTAAAGTTTCAATAGGACATTTGAAAATGTATAAATTTTATATTTCCCTCTTTTCCTCGATTTAAACAGGGTTAGGGAAGAGAGACTAAGACTGTTGGAAGCCAACAACGAGCTAGAAATGAAGACTCACATGGAAGATTCTAGAAGCTGAGCAGTTGTTCTCACTAACTAGGGTTTTATTGTCCATGCGCTTCTCCAGTATCATCTCATTTGTACATTCCCAGATAAATTTTACCCCCTCTCAGATCATCTGTTTTGTGTACAACATGTTGACCCACAGATGCTCTGTTGTGTTTTGTTTCCTTTTCCCTTGGTTGTGAAATTTAAATAAGCCCATACTTTGTTGCCTGAACACAGAAGGCCATAAAACATAAGACATCTTCAAAATTTCTAACTTATTTTTTTTACTTAAATTGGGTATAGCATCGTCTCCCAACCATCATTTTTCATTACCTCCCCATCAAATTTACCAACTGGTTCCAGCCTACAGAAGACTCTCCCTTAAGCTATGCAAGGTCTGTATTATCCCCACCAAAGCTTGGAGACATCAATACCAACTCGTTCCTAGATGCTTGTAATTTTACAAACTATGTCCTTCTGATACCCCCGCCACAACTAGCCAACAACTTTCTCAAAAGATGTACAACTGTACTTTCCCTACTTTCTCTTGTCATTAAATGCTGCAAGTTGGCTTGTCTCACAGAAAAGATGCTATAAGAAATATCAGGGAATACAGGGCTGGACAGATGGCTCAGTGGTTAAGAGTACTGGTTGCTCTTGCAAATGACCCATGTTTGGTTCCCAGCACCCACATGACAGCTCACAATGGTCTGAAACTCTAGTTCAATAGTGTCTGATTCCCTCTCTGGCCCCCACAGGCACTACACACATGTGTATATCTACATGCACACATTAAAAAATAAATAAATGAGTAAAAAATCAAAAGCATGAAATAAAAGAATCAGCTGTCACTCTGCTTAGGGAAAAAAATCACAGAAGAGAATATTATACATATAAGAGAAGACAGCAAAATCAGGAAGAAGAAAACTCAAATCCATTGGATGGCTTTCCCTTTTTCCTATGAGAAATCATTTCCAAAGCTATAAAAGACATTACAGAAATAGTGTCAAAATGAGAAGTCAGAACCCAAAGAATCCTTATTTCAGTTTATCAACACTAGTTGAAGTGATAAAGCTTGAACCAAATTCTGGATTTCCCAGTTCTTATGATTGTGAAGAAAATAAAAGTCTAGCAGATGACCAATATCCAATTTCAATGGCCACAATAGCTTTCCTGTTATTCTGCTCTGCTCATTACTAATAGGTTTTTGTACAATAAACACTTGTAGCAGGTTGAATGTATCAAATGAAACATATTAGGTAAAATACCCATCTTGGAATTAATGGTAGCCACATACACATAGCTTAAATAGTGACCCTGTATCATGGTATCTTCAGTGCTATTTGGCAAAAAAAATTGTGGCCAGAAAACACAGAACAAGGATTTACATTACTATATCTACGACCTCTTTATAAGTTTTTGCTCATTTAAGGCATCCATGTTATTGTGAAATATAACTTAAAATAAACTCTCCTCCCAATCGGAAATCTGCTCCACAAAGTAATACAAAGAAAATAGACTGGTATTGAATGAACTTAAGCAAGAATGCAATTTTATCACAGACAACCCTTTGAAAGATAGCATGAATGAAAAAAAAATCTCAACCTTATATACACACAGTTGAGTAGATACAATCCATTAGACCCTGGTTCTTAAGATAATGCCTTGCCCTCATGTAGAAGGACTTGTAGCACCATTTCTTACATCCAGTTCATCCTCAATTCACGCAGAAGGTGACCATCTGCCCTAGCAACTGGCTTTATGATAAGGAAATTTAAGTTTCTAATGGGTTTATAACAAGTGATTTGGGAACTTGAAGTAAATCACAGGCTCAAGTTAAGCTCTAAGTTTTTTCCACAGAAACTGGGATGTAAGAGTGATATTTTGCTTAACTACATTTCAAAGAGATGGGTCCTGAGTCCTTCAGAGAGAGATATTCCTGGATTGTAAAGCTGACAGGAGGCTTAAGTTTTTAAAAATTTACATATATTTCTAAGACATGGAAAAAGAACTTTTCATTACAAATTTTCTGAAGTAATTACTCTAAGGAAGGAGTAGTGGAACACGAGTCTCTCCCCCTCATTTCAAGAGACAGAATTTTAAAATTGCATTTGTTCTCATAAAGGTATGAACCAGTAGTGGTGCTTGAACAACCTGAGTAGCGCAGAAAAGCTTTCAGTGGTGGAGCAGAATATCAAGTTGTCGTCAAGCCAAGGTTCTTAGTGCCTATCTGCAATCCTGGAGATCTCAGTTCCTCTCACACCAAAGCTCAGTATGTCAATCCAAAATTCAGTTTCTATCTGGAAAACTTGTACAGCTTCAACTTTTACATCCTAGGATGCTTTGGCTAGTTTGTTATGAGTGACAACCTTTCGTAGGATAACAACAGCTGCTACAGGAGAGCCCAAATCTGCATCGGAATCTGAGAAGTCTGTATTTTATGAGCATAGTGGCAAATATTATACCAATCTATGTGTTTAGTTAACAATCTTGAAACAGTATAAAACTGAACACACTTTTCATTAATAAAATGCATAGCTTTATGCTATATGCTAGAAATAAGAAATTTGAAACTGGGCGGTGGTGGCGCACGCCTTATATCCTAGCACTCAAGAGACAGAGACAGCCGGATCTCTGTGATTTCGAGGCCAGTGTGGTCTACACAGAGAGTTTCAGGACAGGCTTCAAAGCTACAGAGAAATCCTATCTCGAAAAAAGAAAGCAACTTGAGATAAGAATTTTTATCTGCATGTGTGTACAAGTGTAAGGAATATATTTTAAAAACTGATTATATTAATATATTTAAATTAACAAAGCACAGCCGGTTGTGGTGGCGCACGCCGGTAGGATTTGCTGAAGGAGGCAGAGGCAGGAGGATCACGAGTTCGAGGCCAGCCTGGGCTACACATTTTTTAATCGCTTCTCGGCCTTTTGGCTAAGATCAAGTGTAACAAAGCACAGTAAGCCCTGAGAAAGTATGGTGAATTCAGTATGGAATATATTGAAGAGAACCAAGCCTGGATTTAAGTCTACACTTGACCATAGATTATCTAGTTCTTTTCATTTTCACAACTCAAAACACATACGTGTGTGTGTATGTGTGTGTGGTGTGTTCCTGAGGATTCAGTTTCTACTTTTCAAGGGGAAATAAAATAATAACCTTACATGTTTGATAAATTAATGAAAAGACAAAATAAATCCATAGATATGGAAGGGTTTTGAAAAAATTTTAAGTATGATTCAATATAAGTCCCCTATTCTACAATGATCAATTGTGAAAAAACGTTGGACTATAGTATTTCAGAAATGAGACCCACCTAGAATATGGAAATTATTAGGCATGCACAGTGTCTTTGAGTAAAATGCATTACATTTATTAATGAGAGTAAAATGTTGAGTAAGCATTCATACATAGATGACTTTGATTGACCTTTGAAAAATGCTTTGCCTCCAAGTAGAAAAAAATATAAGGAAAAGGAATCTCCACCCATGAATCTGGGAGGTTTTGAAAGAAGGAAAGGGAAAAGAGATGATATAATTATATTATAACATCAAAAATTAATAATAATTTTAAAGTCCATTTTTCATTACATTTTCCCATGTGCCTTTAAAGCAGTCATTTTGTCCCACACAGGACAGCATTTTACTTTCAAACAGATTAATTTACCAGAGAATAGAGAGGCATGGCCTCAAAGAGGAGGAAGGGTAAATTTGAGATCGTTACAAGTTGACACAAAGGATAGCCTTGCCTTCTATTTAATTAAGCTTCTAAATTAAACTTCTAACCAGATACTTAAATATTTAGATCAGCAATTATCATAACTGCATTCCACTATCAGATGTATTTTCCTAGCTGCCCTCCCCGATTAAGCTTTAATATAGAATGAAGGTTTGAAGTGGTGTGGAGTCTTATCCTTTCACGTTTTCCTTTAGAAGTGCATCGTCCTCTTTACCAGCCTGTTATTTGCTGAGCTCTTGAGACTACCTTGTCATGAATTAATGCTTGTCCATCCGAATTAAGACTGGATGCTCTTAAAGTGTGAGGCCTCGAACAGAGTGATATGATGGAAAGGCCGGACAGGTGACTGGGAAGTTCCATGGTAACAAAGAACTAGAAATCAATCTGGACAAAATAGAAAAGAGCAACATCTGAGCCTGCTACCTGATCCTAGATTGGATTTACATTCTCAATGGCATTTGCTCCATCCTATCAGTCTTCCCCTTTTCTCTCAAACATCCCTAACTCCTTTCGCAACACCCTAACAGTTATATTAGCCCTTCCTTTTCCCCGGGACAGGGGAAGCTCACAAAACAGTTTTCTCAATATTGCACAGGCATTAGAGGCATAAGCCATGTTTTGAACCCCAAAGAAGCAGACCGTTTCACTGTACCATACTGACCCTGGCCCTAAGATAAACGTCCAACATTGCCTTAAGCACTAAAAGATACCACAATATCAAGACTTTGTTTCAAAAAGATAACATTTTTGAAGGTCACCCACTAAACCACTAAGATTGAAAATCTCACCTACCTTGATCAGTCCAGATGGTTCCATTCCACCTTTGCTCGGTCTTTTGTTTGGGACATAGATGTAAATAAAAACAAGACTATATGTTTGATAAAGCTGTAGGTAGATATGTACAGGTTTAAATACATGTATAACATAAATGCAGATGGTTAAACAGAGACACAATTATGGATGTAGGTACGTATATAGCAGTATATATAGATGTTGGATAGAGGACAATCCAATGTGTGAAAGAATATCAAACTTTAGCTCTAGTTGTTTTTCTGTTTTAATAAAATTTAGTGATTCCTGGTTCTCAAGGAAAAGACTAATCTGACATGATACCCATCACTGATTTGGAAAGGAGCAGTGATGAGCAAGAAACAGACCTTTTTACATTGAACAGAGTACGTGCCCTGATTCCTATCCCTCTAAACCTGAACTACTAATGCCCTGCTTACATTTTTTACCTGACTGATTTCAAGCAATGAATGTATCAGAATCATTGTGATTAGAATCATTTTGCACAGTCAGGTGCTGGAGACTTCACAGCCTCCAATCTGGCTCCTTTCAGTTCTGCACATCACACAGCCTTGTAATTGGTTTAATGTTCAGTTGTCATTGTGACCTTTGAAGCCAACTTATTTTCTTGTAAAAATGAAGGTCAGAGGCATCTGAAAAAGACAAGGCTGTAGCTGTGTGTGGTCTCTAAATGTAGATATTATTTGATGCTGCTTCTGCGGCTTTGTTTCTCCAGGGGAGGGAGAGGTTTTAGACCAGAGACAAAGCAGCATCAACTTAGAATCCTCCTCCCTACCAAGTAAGTTCTCTTATACAGACCACACGTTAATGTGTATATAACAAATACACATTTCCAAGCTCTTTCTCACAGAGCAGGGTGGAACATAAGATTAACCATATAGTTGTTTAGGTGGTAAGGAGAAAAAGTTATAATGGGGTTCCAGCCCCAGGTTTGAAAGAAAACAACCTAAACCAAAACAGACTTCCTAAGACCAACTGTGAGAGGAAAGTTCACACACAAGGAAAAATATTTCTTTTGTTATGAGCTATATCAGGTTATATGGGAACAAAAAGCAATTAGGGTCAATTGATAAGGATCATATATTTTTAAAATTCAAACTTCCTTCATTTTTAATTATATTTTAATTGTTTGTTTAGAGCTTCATATATGCATGTAACACATTTTGGTTACATTTGCGACTTCTCCTTCTTTTGTCCCACTTCCACCTCTGTCAACTCCCTCTTCTATCTGTAAGTCCCCTTCATACGTTTATGACTTTTTAGTTTGCCTAGTGACAGAGTTTAACAAGAGCCATCTATATGACCATGGATTTGAAGGCATCTACCTAATGAAGCCCTCCTCAGCGGGTTCATAACTGAAAATAATGACAATCTATCCACCAGTATCCCAGGAGCCAATAGTTTAGCATAGAGGCATAGAACCCAGTGAGCCCCTCCCTCATCCATGACTGACTGATAAAAGGCCCAATAGTGTGCAGTCTTGGGGCAGGCACTCTTAGCTGTCATGGAATAATGATTTCAATGGCTGTCACATGCCCAAAAAGTGACATTTTATAGCCTGTCTACCTGTTTTTTGCTTCTAACATTCTGTATGTCCTCTCTTCCGAATCTTTTAATAACTACATTGAGCATAAGAAGCTCTATGGTGGTTCATTTTCATCACCAACTATTAGATTAAGAAACATCTATGGGATTAATGAAGCAACCTCGGGATGTATCTGTGGAAGGTGTTTATTGAGACACTTAGATCATGAAGGTCCTCAGTGGATTAGTCCTCTGATGACTTAATCTTATGAAGACAATACTGAGAAGTGAAGTTAAGGGTTTGCATTTACTGAAGGAAGTAGGATGCTGTGTGTACCCTTAGTGCTATATCTTCCCCAACCTTTTTCTGTCTTTCCTTTCCTTGCATCAACTGTCTCTTATGTGAGGTGTCCAAGCTCACTACTCTCTCATTTCCATAATAGACTGAGTCCTCTGAAATGTGAACAAAATAAATCTTTTCTTTATTAACAAGGAGCATATATTTTTAAAATCCAAACTTCCCTCTTTTAAAATTACATTTTAATAATTTGTTTAGAGTTTGCCACAGATGAGAAGGAAAATACATGATTCTATCAATAAGATTTTCACTAATCTTGTGATGATATTGAACAGGGACAAAGATAAGTACTTCAGAATCAAGTTGAAAATGCCTTTTGACTGGAAGTAGGAGAAGGCATTGCCCTTAGCTAAACAGTAGATAAAAATTTCATCAGAATCTAGTATTTCAATGAAAAATCATGTTTTTGGCTATGAAGTGCTTACAGAGAGACTTCTATTCATGTTGAAATTAACTGATAGTCAATTAATTAATTGTCTACTTTGCAATATGATGCTCTGAAAAGCATTTGTCAAGAAGTATGGGAGTCTACTTTAGAATGTGGTTGGCAGTAAAGTTTTTCTGTATACTTATGTGAATACTTCCAATGCCACTAAGTCACTCCCTCTTACTAAAGCTTAAATCTGGGTATCCACAACTGGAGGGATGCTCCAGAGGTTAAGAGCACTTGTTGCTCTACCATGAAGGTTGAGTCTGGTTAGCACACAGCGGGTGCAAGTGACTCAGACACACAGAGCTCCACAGGATCCAATGACCTTTCCTGGTCTCCACATGAGTCTACATGTACATGTATGCATATACTCATGTATACACACAGACAATACAGGCATTTAAATTCAGATATTTAAATTCAAATCTTTAGAACTATTAGCCCTACCTCTAATCAGCAGTGTTTTCTCTTAGAAATTAGAGAAAAAGTAAAACAAATTAATATGTAAAAAATTGACCAAAAATTATGTAAGCCAAAATAGCAAAAGACTCAGTAGCTATTCTTAAGAAAAATACAAGCAGAAGGGGGGAAAGGCATCAAGAAGAAGATTTACATGAGAGGTATAATCCTATTGTCCAGACTGAATAGACAAGGTCGTCAGTGCTTCCCTAAGCCAAGGCTTTCCTGAGCCTGTCCTATGTTCAGTGCATACTCTGTTTCCAGAATTTAGCAGAGTACTGATGCCTGGGATGCAAAAGATACCCAGTTCATATTCACAGCATGAAGTAAAAATAGCTTATTTTATGTTCCTGACCTCAATCTTACCAACTTAAAAATGTGGTATAGCTAATGATTTTGTAGGCTTCTTAACATCTGGCTTAGCAATTGGCTTTTTAAAAACATTTATGCTGAATTCCAATGCAGAAAAAAAACAGAAAATGTCAAGAAAAAGACTGAGAACTTACACTCTCAACCACTCACTGCTCTTATACATCATACACACAGAACAATGATTCTAAATGCCCTCAGTCTTAGTCTCATATTTCCTGACATGACTACCTCCTGCCTTGGAGAATGCCCCATTCAATTTTACAGGAAAGGTAGATTTTGCTCTGGAGCATACTATAGATGCCCAGAAACAAATATATATCTTTAACACTGAGCCACACTCTTCTTCCCATGTTCAGAAAAGGCATGAAAAATATGAGCCTTTCTGTCCACCATTGGCCATGTGTCAAAGTTCCACAAGGTTCAGAAGCAATCAGTAAGGTTCTTGGGTTTATAATTGCTCAAAGATGATTTAGGGCCTGGTATATTGTTAATGAATGCAATCAAATTTTCATTTCAGATGAAGTTTCAAAAGCACCAAAGGCTAATGTCAAAAAACAAAATTACCTTATTAAGGAAAGGTAAAAGCACAGAACTTGGGGCTAAGACACATTTGAGCATACAGGTAAACAGTATGTGAACGATAGATGGGGAGGGGAGGAATAGCCCTTATATGGTTTGAAGACTGGGGTCTGTTATCTGGAACAGATATACAGCATGAGATTATAAAGCATCACAAGTTTCTTATTGTTTTTCTAAATAGGCATTAATGATAGTTAACACCTATTGCCTGCTTCAAGTTCTACACACAGCTTTGAGCATCTAATTCCATTACTACATATTATCTGTTCAACAATCCCATGGATTCAATATATTATTTCTAAGGCTCTGTTGTGTGAGAAAAAATAAAGTTTAACTAGTTAAGAAACAAAGAGTCCAACAACTAACTGAGGTCTAATTTGAGTAGCATGGATGTCACTGGGATTCTAATCTCTCTCTTCCTGACACTAAGACCCCTGGAACCAGGCAACAAACACTTATCCCCACATTACCACCAACAAAACCTTTTTCATGGTTCTATTCTTCTGTCCAGTGTTGTAAGGAAGGCTGCTTGGCCATTTGTTCGTTCCCCAGCCACCCAGATCCTGGAGATAATCACACAGAAACTGTATTAATTAAATCACTGCTTGGCCCATTAGCTCTAGCTTGTTATTGTCTAATTCTTACATCTTAATTTAACCCATTTCTATTAATCTGTATATCACCATATAGCTGTGGCTTACCAGGTAAAGTTCCTTCCAGCTCCAACATGGCCTCATTGCTTCTCTCTGACTCTGCCCTTCTTTCTCCAGCATTTAGTTTAGTTTTCCCCACCTACCTCAACTCTTTTGCCCTATCACAGGCCAAGGTAGTTCTTTATTCACCAATAATGGTATTAACAGCATACAGAGTGAATCCACACCACCTCTCTTTTTCTGTTTAAATAAAAAAAGAAGGTTTTAACTTTAACATAGAAAAATTGCATATAACAAAATGGGCATTAAGCAAGAATTATAGTTACAACATTTATATCTATTTATCACTTATAATGACTAAGGAAAAATATATCTATTCTGCAACTCCATCAAAGACTCCAGAAGGATACAATATTACCTAAGTAAACAGGAAGTGCATTGTATGCAACTTTCAAAACTCTAGAGTTGACAGAGATATCTCACTGAAGGGACAGTCACCCAAAGTTCTTCTGTATCATTGCAGCATCCATCTTCACACTACAGGCCCATAGTGTCTGGCAGATTTTTCCATGAAGTACAAAATTTCAAAGACAGTTAAACCTATATTGGTAATTTGTCAGTCAGTTTTGTCTGTGCTCTGCAGAATGTCTTGCAGACTCTTTCATGTAGCAGGAACCCTGAAGGATGATCTCACCTTTAGGCAGGTTCAGCAGTCATTTCTCTGTGGGTCCTGCATGACCAGTTTATCCAGAAGTGCATGCAAGAGCAGTTTCTTGCCCAAATGGCTAGCAAACTTCATAAGGAGCCTCTTTGGTGCCCATCTTCCTCTAGACATAGATTCGTACTACCAGGAACAGCTGTGTCTCATTGTCATAAAAGTCCTAAGTTCTTAAAAATTTAAATGCCATATTCTGTAGGTCTCTGAAAGTTTTGAAGAGTATCTAATTGAAATATATCTCTATATATCTAGAAAACCTGTCTAACTTGACTACAAGCTTGATTATTATAGATGACTCTCTATTTACCTACATTCCTTAATTATACATTGCATTTTTAAATGAACTGCACAATCACAATACCTTAATCAAGAGCAGAAATATATATATACACAGTATAACAAAATTGACCTTAAATTTGTAGCAATAAATCAAGATTAACACAAATGCAAATCCCCCTGTAAATATAAACAAACATTTATAAACAATATTTGGGAATCTGGGCATAGTTCTTCTCCAAACTGCTTCCTGCTGTTTATTGGGTGAAATAATTTTTGAAAGGCATTCAAGGTGACATTTCAGGGGTTCTTTGTCCATTAAACCACATTAGTCTGAAATGAGTGCACAGGTACTTATCCTCTGCAGAAACAATAGAAGAAACTCTTTCCAAAGCATATCCTTAGACCCAAATTTGAAAGTCATCAAAATTGTTTGGTGTATCAAACAATATTAGTGTGTAAGCAACCCAGAGGTTCTTATCCTCTGTGGAAAAAAAAGAAGACCATCTTTTCCAAAGCAACATATCCTTAGACTCAAATTTTGAAGTCAAGATACCTTTGTAATATACATGCTGGTTTAGTTTAGCAGCCCATATAATGAAATGTCTCTTTG
The DNA here is from genome assembly GCA_028555095.1 of Dicrostonyx torquatus. Taxonomy (NCBI): domain Eukaryota; kingdom Metazoa; phylum Chordata; class Mammalia; order Rodentia; family Cricetidae; genus Dicrostonyx; species Dicrostonyx torquatus. The sequence goes on from JAQHUG010000045.1 coordinate 5,506,792, forward strand.
CACTTAGCTCCTTCACAATCAAAAATTTCAAATAAAACACAATAATATACACAATAAAAGCTCTCTATGAGTTTTTCATCTTTGTTTACTCCTTTTAAACTATGACTGTCTATACTCTTGTTTCTTTAAAGACTTTACCTTTTTAACCATTTATTTTTTTTATAACTGTCTGTATTCTTTTTCTTCTCTCTACCAAGCCTACAACATTTATCTAATACTGTGACTCATTTAGAAGTCTTTTATGTCAGAATCTTCCCTATTGTGTATCAGATATTCTTTTCTGTCTTGACGAGCTTCTAAAATGGTAAGCAGCTTGGTTGCAACGGCTCTAGATACTGACTCCACTTCTCTCCACTTTCAAAATGGTGGAGGTACCATTGCTGCCAGCTCTGGGATTGCCAGGTAGGAGCCATGCTCAGCACTTTAACTCTGAGAATGAGCATTTTCATTTGAGTAATAGCTAAATATGCCATGCAGAGCATTGCATGGCCTGGGAATATCTCTGTGTATGGCAGCAGGAATCCATCATGCTCTCCTGCCTGTGCACTCCTAGCAGTCCTGATCCCACCATCTGCCCAGGCTGGGGGGGCACTGAGCTGTGGACATGGTCTCAGCTACTTTCTTAAGTGGGCATACAAGTACCCAGGTCCACAAACCCCATTCAAGTGCTCCATAGCCAGACCACCAGAAAGAGTCAGAGTTCTCACCATCAGCACATCCCAGAAAGCCATCATTTCAAAACAATGCCTTTTATTTTCTGCTACCACTGAATCAGGAAAACCTCTCTTAAAGGAGCCACAGCATGCCCCCAGCAAGCAAAGCCCATCTGGGAAAATAAATGTAGCTAAACTTTGTCTTTTAGTGTCTAGAATTTCTTTCCAAGTCCTCTCAGGTTTTATATAGATTTAGTCCACCACGTTGGCATACCAATTTGTTATAAGAAAGGCTGCTTGGCCACTTGTTGCTTCCCAGCTGCCCAGACCCCAGAAATAATCACACAGAAACTGTATTAATTAAACCACTGCTTGGCCCATTAGCTCTAGCTTCTTATTGAATAACTCTTACATCCTAATTTAATCCATTTCTATTAATCTGTGTATTCCCACATGGCTGTGGCTTACTGGGTAAAGTTCTGTCAGGTTCCAGCAGGGCTACATGGCTTCTCTCTGACTCCACCCTTCTTTCTCCCAGCATTCAGTTTAGTTTTCCTCACCCCTATCACAGGCCAAGACAGTTCTTTGTTCACCAATGGTATTCACAGCATTCAGAGGGAAATCCCACATCAGCCTAAGTCAGGTACAACAACTTCTTTAAAATATGGAGGTGCTATGGAAATTAATAAGTCAGTAATGTCACTCTGCAAGTTTGAGGATTCAAATTCAATCCCCAGGACCCACATGCAAGGATTGAGTATTATAAGATATGCTTGCATTTCCTGCTCTGGAGGATACCAAAGATAGGTAGATCTCTAGGACTTGCTGGCCAGCCAGCCTATCCTACTTCACAACCCCAGACCAATGAAAATCCTATTTCAAAAAACAAGAAAGATGGTAGCTGAGGAAAGACAGATAAAATTTATTTCTGGCTTCTTCACGCAGACAAGCACATCTATACCCACAGAAATACGCATATACAAAGAAGTGGATCTAATCATGTTCTATGTTCTGTGATTCTGCATTGGTTTCTTGCTTAGTTTTGTCCAAAAGATAATAATCAAATACACATACCAGGATTCATCTGTAACACTGACAAAAATGCTCTAAGTGCTGTGAGACAGTGATCTCAACCTGGTATAAAGATAGCACAGTTGGGAATAGAGGAAAAGATGACCAAACTCCCTGCTCTGTCATGTAGCACTGAATAACTCAGGAAAATTGCCTAAGTGCTTTAAGATTCAGCCTTCTTATGTTAACAGAAGCTCGATTCTACCAGCCTGTGTACATTAGGATAGTCAAATGAGATTAAGTGAGCCTGTTTCTAATGCATGGTGAATATCAATGTGCAAGTCTGCCATTCTTGAGGTTAGTAGTACGTTGACACTAAGTGTTCAGGCCTGAAAACAGATTATCTCAATTTAAAACTTAGCCATGGGGACTGAAGAGTTGAACCAGTGAATAAGAGCATTTTCTACTGCTCAATTCTGTTTAAATCCCCAGCATCCATGTACAGTCAGAGCATGTTCACCTTACCCAGTGATATGAGACACAGTAAGAGTAAACACCGGAAGATCATGAGGGCTTACTGGCCACCAACCTAGCTCCAAAATTCAGTGAAAGACCCCATCACATTTCAATAAGGCAGACAGTAACAAAGTGGGACACTCTACATTCAAGTGTGCTTGTACCACACATACATACAAACTCACTGGAAACATAACTAATTAAATTTATTTTTTAAAAAGTTTGGTTACTTTGTTGTTTTTGACCATGGGAAAGTTTATTAATGTCACTGTACTTGGACAACTGAACTATAAAATATTACATAGCACTGTTAGAAAGATTAAAAACATTCTTACATTGTCTAGCATACATAAATAGTGACAATAATTAAATTTGTGTTGTATGAGCTCCTATAGTTACTTTTAAAACATTTCAATATATAACATATTTTATTACATGCTATATATTTAAAAATCGTATGTTAAGATGTAATAATTTTGACCTTTGTAATTCGTTTTAGGAATCTATCATGTCACAACTCTTTCAGAGAAACATTCTAATTTGCTATTTACATGCAAACACCTAGAACAAAAAGACACATGAATCACATAAACCACTGTCTGAAATATCATCAGATACAACAGTTTCCTTTTGGTATCTTTCATGGACTGCACCCCTCTCCTGCCTGTGGGGACTCCTGTGGCATGTGTCTGTTTGCTTCATCTCTGTGGAGACTCTATTTTTAACTTGAGGGCATTGGTCTGATAGACACAAAATGCTATGTTGGTCCAAGGATCTCATACTCTTTCCAGCTCACCTCCCATAATGTCTTGGTCTGTTGTTCTATATTCATATTCCATATTCTAATAGAGAGGTTAACTTATGAAGTCTTCCTTGGACTTGCAGCTACCGCTGGTTCAGCCAACTCTGGAAAGAATAGATCCCAAAGGTGCCCTGGGCTCAGTTTTTGGGCAGTGAAAGGCAGTAACAGAAGGGCAGCACTGGTAATTAAGGTTTAAACTACTAGATATGGGACAAGGGAGGCATATACTAGAAATCTGGGTCAGTCAGTATTAGTATAAACTGTATACATTAAGTGTTATCATCTATAAACATATGGGGGATGGGAGACCAGTCCCACGAGGGGTGGTAGCATGTCATCCAAGGTCTCAGCAGGTCCCCTTGGTGTGTGGGAGACCAAGGCAGGTGAGAGACAGACAGACAGGTATGCATGGAGAGTTTGGGTATAGATATTATTTAGTGGATTATGGAGGAGGAAGGGTGCAAGAGAGGAAGAGGAAAAGAAAGAGAAGCACAGAGAGAGAAGCAGGGGAGATAGGCAGTAGTTACCTTTTCAGAAGAGGGATGGAAAGAGAGAGAGCAGGCATGAGAGGAGGTGGGAGACCCACTGACAGGGGGCTTGCCTCTTAAAAGGACAGGGTACCCAGGTGACAGACCAGGCCAGCAGATTATAACATTAAGGTAAAAGCATATTCCCTTGGCTGGAATGGACTCTAAGAGACCACAGTATTACTCCAGAAAATAATTAGGCATAACAAAATGGAATAACCATAGTGGAGGAAATTCTAAACCATCTGAAGCCTGACTGATGCAAGAACTGCCCTAAGCCTTTCAATATTGTCAATCAGTAAACATCTAGACTGGTTTTAATTGTATACTCTCCTTTTTAACCAAAGAACATAAACCGAGAGAGCCGAATGTCTTCAAATGAGCAGTTGTTCTCCAATTGTGAAAAATTAATTAATAGAAATCACAATCCAGCCACATTTTCCCTTTCATATGGCTTTGAAATATGGCTCCTGTCACCAGCACTCAGCAGCTGAAGCGACCTCTGGAGCAAAATGTATGTGATAAATGAAGGTGGGTTCCATGTTAATTGTCTGGTCTGAGGCCAGAGACGATGTTAAGGAAATAAGAATGCTATAAGGCACAAAGCTGAAAGGAACAAGAGAGTAGTAATTCATAAGAGGCTTACATCTTAGGGGAGAAACATGAAAATAGAGGCTGTCCTAAGGGACTTTGTCATTTGAATTCAGTAATAAGGAAAGAACACATACTTGGTCTCCCAGGTCAAACAACACACAATGAAAGCAATGGTCTCTGCTCACTCCGGAAATCCAATTGAGACAACAATAAAGGAATATTTTGAAAGCATAAAGTTGCAAGGACAAGTAAAATAGAAAATGCAATGGCCATGCTACTTTGTAACTATGGAAACCAGGATGCCAACAGAGGAGAGGAGACTGATTTAGCGCAGCAGCGGGGTCTCAGCCAACAACTTGAAAACAAGGGAAGCAAGTACTTTCAATGTCTCAGAATCCTCCAGAAGGCTCAGAAACCAGCCACACCAAACAACTTTGAAGACAGGGGTGAGAGGTGAGAGAGGGATTAAAAATAAGCAGCAAGGTTGAAAGTATGTGTAAACAGCAATTAGAGCCTAAGATCACCTCTCTTATCTCACTGTAAAGGTACGGTTTATTACAGAAAATGCTAAGTCATCAAGTATCCAGTTGAATCTCCCAGCACAGTAGGACTACCATGGTAAAAGAAGGATGAGAAAAGGGAAAATTACCCAGACAAAATTACAAGCCCTGGTCTTTTTCTCAATCTGCTTGCACTGTATTGCCAGGAGACATCCAGATCTTCAATAGAAAAAAAGATTAAATGGAGATAGAGCCAGAGACCCACAGTCACATCAGAACAAGGGATCGAGCTACCAAGGTCCAGTGGAAGAGCAGAAGGAGGGAGAAAATGAGAAAGGAATTCAGGACCATGAGGGACTGGCCCACCAACAGAGACAGTGTGCTCGATCTATTGGGAGCTCATCAAATCCAGCTGGACCGAGACTGAATGAGCAAATGACCTAACTGGACTCTATGAATGTGACTGCCAGAGGGGACTGACTGAGAGGCCAACGATGATGGCACTGGGACCTATCTCTTCTGCATGTATTGGCTATTTGGGAACCTATTCTATATGAATGCACATCTTCTTAGACTGAGATGGAGGGGGGAGGGCCTTGGGCTCCCCATAGGACAGGGTAACCTGCACCATCTTAAGGAAGCAGGGGGAGGGCGGTGGGGTAGTGGGGGAGCGGGAGGGCCGGGAACAAGGGGAGTAAATGTAAATTTTGCTTTTAACAAAAATAAATAAATTAATTAAATAAAAAAATAAAGCAACTTGAAAAAAAAAGATTAAATGATATTTTCTGTGGAATATGACCCAGCACCACCCTTTCTCTAAATCACTAAATAAATAAATAAGCTTACTTTCAAAATACAAGCATAAGAAGTTCTCCCAAGGATTTGCCCTGCCAGATATTCCTACACCAGACCTTAGAGATGAAGAGACTGCTTTATACACAGTTTTCCAATCTGCTTCTGAATACTATTTATGGGCAAATAAGCATCACTGAGTATTGGTGGTATACCTCTACCAAAACACATGTGAAGAAGCAAGAAGAAATGATGGGAAGGGGGCTAGCCTAACTCCTGAACAAAGATAAAGCTCTTTAAATCATGTATTTAAAAGAACAGATGATGTTTTGTTTGGTTTTATTTTTAAGTAGTCCTTTGTTTGTTTTGTGACCTACTGATTTTAATTATGGTTGGCTGTGTTGACCATGGGTTCTGAAACTATCCCTAATCCTGATGGGTGCATAATTGGGTACAAAACTGAAGACAATGCCTTTCCCTCTCTCAGAATCTATTAATAGTCAGCATTTCAGAAGGTGGGAGTATAAGCCCATCCCTAATCCACACTTGACTGTTGCCACAGATACTCTGATATAACAACTGAAAAAGCTGGGGCATTCTATGACCAAGTTCAAAGTCTTTCTCCCTGACTTCCGACACTAATGTTCTTTTCACTACTTCTACTATAAAGTGTGCTGAGCATTAGAGGGAACAGCATTAATGTCCTCTTCAGAGCTGGGTCTTCAGTCACCACTTGTTTGTTCTCATACCTTAAGCAGCTATGAATCGCTACATCCATCATTCACTGCAAAGGGGAGCTTCTGAGATTGAAGCTGGGATAGTATTTGTCTGAATATAAATATAAGTTTTAGAAAGTAGTATGGCACCATTTCAGTTTAATTAAACAATAATAGTAAGTTGCTTCCTGAGGCTTATAACCTCCTTTGTCATAGATCTTTTTAGTTTGACTTATAGTAACCTGCATACATTCCCTCCTATGAAACAAGTCTCAAATCCAATCAGTGAATGGTTGGCTATCTGCAACAGCTGCCCTACCATCGTACCAGTGAGCACATCTTCCCTGGAAAGTTAGCATTGCAGTTCATAATGTTCACAAATGTGTTATACCTTTGGTGGTTTTTGTTCCTGGGCAGCCTACATTAAATCTTCTGGCACTACGAAAGCTAGTCAGAGCCCACCGGAGGAGAAGTCGGCCCTTTTGACTGAGGTAAGCCCTTGGAGAGGGCATCTGATCTAGCCACCCCCACTGGAGGAGAAAGGCCGGTGCAGCAGGCCCTTGGAGAGGGTTTCCAATCTACCCACTCCCACCGGAAGAGGAATAGGGCCCGTACGGCAGGCCCTTGGAGAGGGCTTCTGATCTAGCCACCCCCACCGGAGGAGAAGTCGGCCCTTTTGACTGAGGTAAGCCCTTGGAGAGGGCATCTGATC
>JAQHUG010000045.1:5519625-5537246 GCA_028555095.1 Dicrostonyx torquatus
ATCCTGCACCATCTTAAGGAAGCAGGGGGAGGGCGGTGGGGCAGTGGGGAAGTGGGAGGGCCGGGAACAAGGGGAGTAAATGTAAATTTTGCTTTTGACAATAAAAAATAAATAAATTAATTTAAAAAAAAAAGAAAGCTAGTCAGAGCTGGAAGAACACCTCAAGTTCAGATCAAGTTTGGCTTCTCTATATTTTATATCCGAAGTATGTGGTATCCTCAGTCAGAGGGTCTTTTATTTTATTTTTCAAAAATAAAACTAACTTTTGTCATTATACAAACCAATCCAAAATCCCTCTTCATCTCCCTCCCCTCCCCCCATTTCCTTCACATACCCCCACTCCACTCTCCATCCACTCCTCAGAGAGGGTAAGGCACATTGCTTTGGGGAAGGTTCAAGGCCCTCCCTACTATATCTAAGCTGAGCAAGTTATCCATTTAAAGATTTAGGTTCCCAAAAAGCCAGTACATTCAGTAGGGATAAATCCTGGTGCCACTGCCAGTGGTCCCTCAGTCTGCCTCAGCCATGCAACTGTCAACCACATTCAGAGGGACTAGTTTGGTCCGATGCTTGTTCCTTCCCAGTCTGGCTAGTGTTCGTGAGCTCCCATTAGCTCAGGTAGACTGTGTCAGTCAGTGTACCCATCATGGTCTTGACCTCTTTGCTCATATTCTTATTCTTCCTACTCTTCAACTGGAATTTGGGAGCTCAATCCAGTGCTCTGATGCAGGTCTCTGCCTCTGTTTCCATCAGTTGCTGGATAGAGATTCTGTGGTGATATTTAAGATATTCATCAGTCTGACTACAGGGCAAAGCCAGTTTAGGCACCCTCTCCTCTATTGCTTAGGGTCTTAGCTGGGGTCATCCTTGTGAATTACTGGGAATTTCTCTAGAGCCAGGATCCCTGCTAACCACACAGTGGCTCCCTCAATCAAGATATCTCTTTCCTTGCTCTCATCTCTGTCCTTCCTCTATCTCAACTATCCTGTCCCTCAAGCTTTCCTCACCCCTCCCCTTCTCCCCTTCTCTTTCCCTTCTACCCTCCTCTCTCCCCCACCCCATGTTCTCAATTTTGTCAGGTGATCTTGTCTGTTTCAACTCTTCATGTGGATCTATATATGTGTTTCTTAGGGTTAACCTTGCTACTTAGCTTCTCTAGGATCATATAGGATCAATATCTTTTTGTTTATAGCTAGTATCCAATTATGAGCAAGTGCATATCATATTCATCTAAGCCTAATAGATGAAAAAGTGGAAAGTACCATTCAATGTGTGGGCACAAGAGACCACTTCCTAAATATAACACCAGTAGTAGCACAGACACTGAGAGCAACAATAAATGAACAGGACCTCCTTAAAATGAGAAGCTTCTGTAAAGCAAAAGACACAGTCAATAAGACAAAAAAGTCTACTGAATGGAAAAAGATCTTCACCAACCCCATATCAGACAAATGACTGATTGCCAAAATATATAAAGAACTCAAGAAATTAAACATCAAAATTCCAAATAACTCAATTAAAAAATGAGATACAGAACTAAACAGAGCATTCTCAACAGAAGACTTCCAAATGGCCAAAAGATACTTAAGCAACTGTTCAAGAAATACAAGTTAATAGATAGTCATCTACAATAGTCAAGCTCATAGTCATGTTAGTTAGGTTTTCTAGATGTATAGAGATATATTTCAGATGAATATGTACTCTTCAAGCTTTTAAAAGACTAACAGAATATGGCATTTAAAATGTTTTAATAACTTAGGACTTTTCATGACAATGAGACTCATCTGCTCCTGGAAGCACCAATCTACTTCAAAAAGATGATGGGCATTGAAGAGGCTCCTTATGGAGTTTTCTAGCCATTTGGGTAAGAAACTGCTCTTGCCTGCTCTGCTTGATGTTATGCTGTATGAACTGGACATGCAAGACCCACAGGAAAATGACTACTGAACTTGCTTAAAGTGAGATGGTCCTTTGGGGTTACTACTTCATGAAAGAGTCTGCCAGATATTCTGCAGGACACAAAAGAAAGTGACTGACAAACTATCAATATAGGTGGAACTATTCCCCGCTTCATGGAAAAGCCTGCTGGAAATGATGGGTCTATAGGCTGAAGATAGATATCTCATTGTTAGAAGTTTGGGTGATTGTCTAGATGTCTCTGTCATCTAGAGTTTTAGAAGCTGCTTACAATGCATTTTCTATTTCCTTAGGTAGTATTATATCCTTCTGGAGTCTTTGATGGTGTTGAAGGATATATAGTTATAGTTTTTCTTAGTTATGATAAATGATGAAGTAGATATAAATATTGTAACTGCAGTTTTGCTTGATAACTATTTTGTTGTATTGAATCTTGCAATGTTAAAGTTAAAACCTTCTGTTTATTTAGACACAAAGGAGGAGGGGATGTGGGATTCCCCTCTGTATGCTGTGAATAAGTTTTATTTCCATTGGTTAATAAAGAAACTGCTTTCAGCCAATGGTTTAACAGAATATAGCCAGGCTAGAAGAGATATATATATATAGAGAGAGAGTAGATTGAGTCACAGAGATGTCGTGTAGCCACCAGAGGAGAAAGACCAGAACCTTACCAGTAAACCATGAGCCTCATTGTAAACTATAAAATAATAGAAATTGGTTAATTTAAGATATAAGAGATAACCAATAAGATGCATGAGATAATAGGCCAAGCAGTATTGTAATAATGCAGTTTCTGTATGATTATTTCAGGTCTGGGCAGTTGGAAAACCAACAAGTAGCCTCTGACTATAGGAGATGACCAGTTCAGGCTACTTATCCACTACTGCTAAGAGTCTTATCTGGGGTAATCCTTATTGATTCTTTGGAGTTTCTGGAAGCTGATGTCATGGAGACTCTCAGTAATAAGTCTTTCATTGTATCTATTCCACACAGATGATGAAAAGGAGGCATTAAGAAGCTATGTTGCTGAGGGGTACACATTAAGTAAGTAATCAGCCAGCAATCATGCCAAGCAACCATGGAAGGAGTCTAACCCAAATCTGAGTCATTAGTTGTCATCCCAAACACTGAGTCCAAACAGAATACACAATTAAACCCTTCTGCAATCATATAAGAAACAGACATTGAAAATACTTGTGCTAGAATGAAATGCAGTCCCTTAGAAGCTAACCCCAGTGTTTATAAAGCAGAGCTCTGAGTCAAAACTTGTTAGATACAAAATTGGCTTTGGCAAGTTGCTTTTAGTTGCCTTGTAGGCCTTGTTCTCAGGTCCCCTGAGTCTCTTTGCAGTCATAGTGTGCTCAGGATGTGTCCTGTCATAGAGCTTCTGTATTTCTCCATTTTTCAAATAGGAAAATTGAGGCCCAGTGGATTTTATCCTAGCATCATGATAAGATACAGGCAAATTCAGGATCAGAATCACAACACCAATATTTCATGCTCATTTTCACTATGTCAGAGCCAGCATAAGTAAGAACTCTTAGTGACTAACATTTACCTGGCCAGTATCCAGAGAGTTGAGAGGACCATAATTAGCCACTAACCAAAGAGACTCACTACACAACAGCAGAGGAATGGATTTGAGCAGGTAACATTTCAAGGACATTTTTAAATAAATGATGAACCTTTAGAGTAATGGAGCCCGTATTTGTCCTGCTGCTCAAATAGACTGCAGGGATATGGTTTATGATATTAAAATAGTGATAAATATATGTTTAACTTCCATCCATCTCTACTAGGAACTATAATGTTTAATCACTATAATGTTTAATCAACATTTTCCCTAACATTTGAAAGGCAATATAAGATGATATTAACATTCATCTTACATGGCTCCTTAAAAGACTCAATTGTTTAGCATGGCTGTTAGATCATTAAGCAACTGCACTGTGTGATACTATAAACAGATCTGATCTAAATTCACTATTTGCTTACCTAAAACGTCATTTCAGAGGCAGAGAGAAGAAATCAGCTAATTATCACACAAGAACCAGATACCAGTCTTTCATTATCTGTCATATTGGGGAGAGTACAATACTACTATAATGGTAGAGTCAGCCATCATACACCTTAAATGAAAGCAAATTATCTTCAACAAATACATTATTTTTATTTAAACCTCTTAGCCAATTCAACAACTTATGGAAGCAACATGATCTGAGGGGAGAGTCAAAGAAACAGCTTTAACCACAAGAAATGATAAGATAAAATTCTACCAGTAAAACTTGCTCAAAACTTCTGCAGTATCAAGAATTCAGGCACTGTGTCTTGTGGAGCCCTGCAGATTGAGTCAATACATTCAAGTCTCTGATGTATGTTTTTAAGGACCAGTTTTACTTATCCCATGGATTTAAGACTCATTACCTTCTAGGACTGTGCCTTTCTCACAGAGATGTGTTATTCTTCAGATATCTCCACCACAGTCAAAGTCTTTCAGATCAATGAAAGATTCATAAGCTTCATTTGGATTACAGAAGTATGGATGGCTGATGAAAGCATCAGAAATCCCCTAAAGCCAGAGAGCTCCTGAGACCACCGTGGAAGCCAGGTGATATTAATAAGGAAGTGTCACAGGAACTCAACTCTCAGTGGCTCCCTGTACTCAGTTCTACAGGACAGCACTCACTTCAAAGAATGAAAGAGGACAACAGAGAGGTACCGATGCTCCAGGGAGGGGCTCTGCAGGGCAACCTTTGAGACTTCCTTTGGAGTTTGGCTTCAGAGGGAGTCCAGCAGTTCCCTGGGGTTAGGAACTTTGTTTCACAGCCCTGAAGTCCACAGGAGATCAGATAAGGGATGTGAAGACCACATCCGCAAAGGATGGGGATTGCTGGTCTGTGGTGCATGCTGGCTATGAAAGGAGACTTCAACAGAGTGGCAAGTTAGCTCTCAGAAGCCTCAACTTTTATCTCAAGATCCAGAACTCACAGCACAAGTGACATGGACCTGTTCTTATCTGTTTGATCTCTTGGGGTCTGTAGATCTCTTTTCTTTCCATTCTTCTTGTCTGACAACCACAAAGTAAGGATGGTACTCACACTGGAAATGAGAGAAGAAGATAAATAGCAATCTAATAATTGTTAACCCCAAATCAGAGGCCAAAATTTTTCAAAAGTAATGAACGATTCTGAGAAGACAAGCTATAATGCTAGATTGACATAGAAATCCTCCCATTTTAGAACCCCCATCTTCTCAGGACATTTGGAATTGTTATAATGCAAAAATCCAATGTGAATTATGCCCCTATCTGCAGTGGTATTGGATTCTCAGCTATCATGGACCTCCATACAGTTACAAGTGAGTTATTGACTATGGATTTCTGCAAGGAAAAGGAAGACAGAGGTTTTTGTTCTGTCACCCAAGAGCATAAAATCACACTTTCACCTGTTTTCATCTGCCAGTGGTCCAGTAGACAAGGTGTCTGTCCCAGCAATAAGATCCCTCTTTTCTAGGCCCTATGTTTCCCCAAAACAAAATGATGCTTGTGAAGCAGGGCAACATATACTACGACATCTTCTAATACAAGATGGAAAGATGCCTAATGAATGGACTGGGTCTGATCCATTGTGGGGCCAGAAGCAGAATCATAATTGTAAATTATTCTTTTCTGACCCACTCTCTGAAACTCAAATTGCTGTTTTGTTGTCTGCATCTTCAGTGCTGGCTGACATATACCAGGGGAAACAAAATTCTGATCTACATTGGTTTATCTATTAAGGTATTTTCACTATACATGGAGATATATACACATATATATTTAGTAGTCTCCCTAATCAATAAGTGGAAATGGAAATAGGATGGACTTGCCATGAGTAGCAAATAATTGCATAGGTAACCACTCTCTTGTTATTATTATTATTATTAGTAGTAGTAGTAGTAGTAGTAGTAAGTATATAGTGTATGTACAGGTGAGCAATCTGTGCATCCTCAGAGCCATTATATATATCATGTTCTGTCATTCTCTGCCTTATCCTTTTAAGATAGTGTTTCGAACTGATGCCAGGCTGAGAGTCAGTAAACCCAAGCAATCCTCTTATCTCTTCTCCCACAGCATTGGGGTTACAGGAGCTTGTGACCGTGCCAGTTTTAAAAGTGAGTGCTCAGTATTTGAATGATGGAGGTGAAAACGGAAATGAAATGTGGTGGTAGTGGTGTCACACCCTGTGCACAGAACCTGCCTCAGCTAAGCACATCCTTATGCCGTGTATACTCTGTTTCCAGGATGGGAAAGAGTGTTCTTTGACTGAGTGATGACTGTAGTCATTTGATTATAACTCAACTTCGACAAGAGTGGTGCGACAGTACTGCTGAGACTATATGCAAATGCAGCCAAAAAATCAATTAGCACTGACTACTGCAACCTCATTCAATAGATGGGGTGGCACTTAGCCTAGACATTGGCCCTTCCAGTTCTCTCAGCTACTTTCTTTGACTAGTATAAATCCTGTTCTGAACCCTGAGCCCACCTTCACCTCAGCCTCACAGTGACCTTTCCAGAAACACCAGAGTAAATCCTTCTGGAAAGTAGACAGATCCAAATGAGACCATAAAGCCACCTTAACAAGCAATAGGACTGTGAAGGAATATTAAAGGCTGTGATTCCCCTTCAGTGCCCTTCAGATGAATTAAAAGAAGCATGCCTGAACTGGTGCCACATGTAAATTGTCTCTCTGTGGACAGTAGGGTCTGCATCTTAATAAGTTTTACCCATCCCTGTTAGTATATTCAGAGAAATCTAGCTTTAGAAGGTACAGAGGTAGATATAAGGAGAAACTTCAGTGAGAAAAGTACCTGCCGCATAGGCATGAGGACCTGAGCTATTCTGTCCATCACCCAAGTAAAATGTCAAGCAGGACAACTTGTACCTGAATCCCTGTGTATGGAAAGCAAAGACAGGGATCCCAGATCCTGTAGTTAGATAGTACTGGCCAGCCAGACTATCTAACTAACGTAGAGAGTAATAAAGAGAGACACCCAGAATCAACCTCTGGCCTTTGCACACATACACATGGGTGAACATCTGCAGACACAGTTGCATACACATGAACATATGTACATACATGCATGCATGCATACATACATACACAATGTGCATGTACACACATACAAAAGTAAAGAAAACTTTTGAATAAATAGGGGTCATATTTTCATCATCTCTAACGTGTATGAACCACCTTCTATTGAGTCCTTTTCTTTCCATTTTTGATTCACAGACCTTCACAAAGTCCCAGTGAACTGATTATGATAAGGGATCAGAGGGAAATGGCACAATGAGCTTCTATACTCTATTAGAATTATGACTGAGGCAGAAAACAAGGATTAAAGTCAATAACCAACAAGATAATGTTTTAGAGGAATTACTTAATCCTATTAGAAAGTGGAACACAGAGCGATTAAAACCCTCATATTTATAGTTGCTTCAGGAATTAAATGATGTATCACCTTAATACATGTTTGTTTGGTTTGATAGTAATAGATGATCATTGTAAAAGAATAACTGGAAATCATATGTGTGTGCGTATATATGTGTGTGAAGAACATATAAATCACTCCAGATCCTATGATCTAGAAACAACTCACACTATTTAATTATTCAGTCTATATAATTTATTGATAGATCAATAGAAATAGAACTACATAGTACACAACACACACATACACACACACACACAATGAGGGTAAAGAAAGAAAGAAAATGGGGGAGAAGAGAAAGTGACAAAAACAATAAGACTTTATCTTACCCCAGATCCTAGCAGGACAAAAACCCAAAGTGACTGAAGAAAAACAAATATTAATACATATTTTAGGTTCCAAAATTTTACCCTGTGAGTATAAACATAATCCATAAATTCATATATGGATTCTTCTAGATGATTTAAATCACTTTCAGCATGCTGACATCATACAACCATGAGGTTCAATTTGCCTGGATGAGCACTATCTCTGACCAGATATTGGATGATGTCATTGAACTACATATAGAATGTCTATCACAAGGTCAGCAGTCACAGAGGCATCATGACAGGCTCATTCCGGTGAATGCTCTGTCACTGAATGGTCCCACAGCACGAGCTTCTTCTACTTGTTTTATCAGACAACATGTAACATACATGTCATACACATTGGACATTCCGAGTGAATCAATTTCCTTTATCTTAGTTTTACAGTTGCACACTGATTCCTCTCTGGATCATCGCACTTGAGTAGTGAAATAAGTGCACACAAATGAAACTAGATAAGTCCAGACAAGACCTGCAAGGCGTCTCTTCCTTCATGCCCAATGATATCAGGGTTAGGAAGGAAGGTGGGTGCACTGATGTCTAGGTAAAGCTGTCTGGTTGCTCTCCACATAGCTTGTTAGAGTTTTGTATTTCACCACTGTTCCTCAAGCCCTTTATTTACCAAGTACTTGCTCATTTTTGAAGAGTCTGGAAAAGAAAGGGAGAGACGACTTGAGCTCCCACACATTATGTCTAACCTGTAGCCCACAAGCCACATGTGGCCCCACATAAAACTATAAACCGAACAAGAGACATTTTTTCTGTAACTCAGTTACATAGTTCTCAAGAGCTGAACTTTGGAGATGACAATGGCTTATCACAATTTCAAGAGGCTGGACACACCTGCTAGGGGTTAGTTTGGAGGAAAAAAAAATGTCTCTACCCTTTCCCAGTCTGATGTCTTGACTATTGCTGTGAGTTATTTCAACATGTAGACAACCTCCTTGAGAGGAGAGTCACACTGTCAGGCTGTCAAATAGAATCAATTAACCAATGAAGTTATAATCATCCACAGGGGTTACCTAATTAGGAATAAGAAATTAAGTCCAGAGCAGTTCCTTGGCATTGACCCTGACACAAGTCCAAGAATAATAAAGTCTTAGAAATCAAACATAAGGCTAACTATTGAAGTCATGTGAACATTTGCCCAATTAAGAGCGAGTTGTATACACAGCTGTCATCAATTCTGGAAAACCTGTTTGAAATGACAAATGAAGGAGGGAGATAATCTGGGCCTAGTTGCTGCTGCTGTGGTCATTAGGCCCTGGCCTCAGTACACTACACAGAAATACCCGCAGGCAGAAGTTCTCCTGAAATTCCCAGAAGTGGGCTGTAGAATATTGGAAATGTGTTGGTATTTAGTTCTGTAAATTGATTTTTATCACATTTTAACTCCCCCAAAGCCTTACTTTTATTTCTTCATATACTGAGCCTTAAAAATAGTAAAGTCTGGCTACATAAATAATAGTTTCATAATTTCAACTGTTCAAAAATGTTTTGTAATTAAGTCTTTCAGGTCTTTACTCTCTGCACATGAACATTGAATCAGATGAATTATAGAAACACCAATGCTATTCAACTTGACATTAAATCAATGAAGTTTTAAGATTGAATTGTATGGATTGGGTAGCAAACTTACACTGACAGGAAAAGACAGTTGGAGGTTTATCCTGCAAACAATGAAGGCTCATATTATCTCTTTTAGAACTCTAAAGCCAGCAGATGTGAAGTCACTCACTTTTTGAATTATGATGTAAATTTTTACTTTTAAAATTCACTTTCTACTTTCAGTAAACAACTGCATTAATCCTTAACAGCCTTTCAGGGTTAGATATTAACATCTCTGCTTTTAAATGAGCTTAGAGAAATTCGTGTATTTTTTAAATATTCTATAAGAAAGGAAAAAGAGGGAAATAGAGGGGAAAGAGAAGGAAATGGAAAATGAGAGAGAATTAGAGAATGATGAGGGATAAGGGGAGGGGAGAGCAGAAAGTCAGGAAAAGAAGATGGAGGAGAGAAGAGAAGAGGAGAGGGGGGACAGGAGAGGAGGATTCTTGATCCATGCTCCAGGCCAGACTAAACTTCATTATATGTCCTAGATTGGCCTTGAAGTCCTACCCTCCTACCTCATCTCTTAAGTTGTTTTCAAGTATTTTCTACTTTAATTTAGTTAATTTTACATGTATGAGTTTTCTGCCTGCATGTATGTATGGAAGTAGTGCTGAGATGACCGGAAGAGGGTCACAGATCCTTTGAAACTGGAGTCACAGACAGATATTAGCCTCCAGGTAGGTGCTGAGAAGCTAACTCCAACCATCTACAAAACCACCAAGTTTCTAACTGCTTAGCCATCTGTCCAGCCTCTCTAAGTATTTTCTTAAATAGTTAAAATAACACAGCCATTCAATTCTTAAGTTTCACTAAAATGGGATGTATGTATCATAAATTTTATTTTCTTCCTCACTCACCTCTTTTTTTTTTTTTTTTTTTTTTGGTTTTTCGAGACAGGGTTTCTCTGTGGCTTTGGAGCCTGTCCTGGAACTAGCTCTTGTAGACCAGGCTGGTCTCAAACTCACAGTGATCCGTCTGTTGCCTGTCTCTGCCTCCCGAGTGCTAGGATTAAAGGCGTGCACCACCACTGCCCGGCCTCCTCACTCACCTCTTAAGCAGAGCCTCTTCCCCACCCCTTCACAAATACATGAAACACAAAAGTAAGAATGGAAATACAGGTTGTAGAAGAGTACACACTGGAGAGACAGCTAGGGGAGAGGTGTAGTGGAGGGGTATCAAGACAGAAAGTGTAATGAATGTCATATAAAACCCGTTCTCTTCTAATAAAAGTTAATGAAATGGTAATTTCTAATGAGCTGTTTTCTATCATGTTATAGCTGGAAAAACAACATTCATATCAAAAATTATTCAATATTGACAATGGAGGAAATGAGATTGGTAGGAAGAAAGCACTTGTTCAAAGGCACATGGCTAATGTGTAAGGCAGACAAGATTGGACTTGAACTTAAGCAACTATATAACCACTGTCCCATATCTTCTAGAAAAGCAAACACAGCTTCTAGGGTTCAAGATGCAAACTAACAATGTGGTAAGAATTAAGCTTTGTATTGGTTTCCAAAATACAGAATCCATGCAAAATAGGGACATGAAAAAGACATTTTTAAAATGTCTATTTTCTCTGCCTTCCTTCTTTTTTATTGCCCAATATCCTGACCTCATTTGATGAGTATGCACTTGGGCATCAATTCTGCAAGTTATAAACCAGATACACACACACACACACACACACACACACACACACACACACACACACACGTAACCCCTGCAACTGAACTGGCTGTTATAATTGCTTTTATTAAGTACAAATTGTCAGGAAGGGTAACTGGGGAGCAGAATCCTCTCTTTTATTTCCTAGAGTCACTATAAAAAAACAGTCATTCAGTTTCTTGCAGCTATCCAACTGATAACTGCTAGGAGATTGCAGGCTGTGATCTCCTCATCCAGAATTTTTATGCAAAACTATATTCTCATTTTCTGTTCTTCATAAGGAAAAAAGGAATCCAATAATTGGAAATAGATTATTCAGAAGTTCTTCCATCAGATTAGACTCAGTATTGGATTAAGTGCTGGCTATCTTGTCTCTGGCTTATCTAGAGGCTGGTGGGGTAGGATTTGGGATGTGTCAGTTATGGGAACAAAAGGGTACAGGGGTGAAGCAGCAGCTGGATCTGCCAGTAAGATGAGGGGAAGGGGGAAGAGAGAGGTGTCTTGCACTGTGGAAGGCAGGAAAAAAGCTAGAAGTCATCCAGGGAAGAGTAGATAGTCTGGCACTAATGTATTTGGTTCTAAGAGCCAGCACTTTCTGTATTTTTTAAAATGCCTGTGGTGGCTCTATACCACTAGCACTGAGAACCGCTAAAGAAACTAGAGTACAAGTAAGTATGAAAATGTGAAAGCATGACTTGGGTTTACATTTATCAGTAACTTAGCTTTCTAGTCTGCTGTACAATTCACAAATGGTGCATTTATAATATATAAACAACCTCAGAAAATGATGAGAAGTGATAAAGGCCATTAAAAGAAGAAATTGAATCTTGGTGGGTCTCTGAGTATGGAGGAAATTGCACCACTGTCCTAGGGCAAAAGGTGAGCTTGGGCAGGCTTTTAGTGGGATGTACCTACTTCAGCCATAAATAAGAATATTCATATGAATATTAAACCCAATTCAAGTTATGTAAATTTCAAAGGCCATAAACATAAATATGAAAAATTCAGTTTTTCTACTTTAATTCCTCTCCATTGCCTTTACTTTCTGACTCAAAGATCCACCTCCTTACCTGGTAATAGAAATTTTATCTAGTGTATTTCCAGGTGCATTCAGCCCATTCTGGGAAAATGCAGTCAATTTAGGGTTGAGATTAGGCAATTCAGGATTTTCAACCCTTTCAGGGTTGTGGATTGGGTACCATAAAGCAATAGTCTAGGGATGCCAAGCATTCCTGCAGGCATCCTGGAAGCTTCGTGGTATCCTTTAAGGCATCTCTCAGGTCCTTCCTCCTCATATCTCCTCAGCTGGTCTCTCTCAATGCCCCTCCCTGGGTCATGAGAAAGTTCAGGATGCTGCCTCCATTCCTGCTCCTGGAGACACATACTAGACACATTTTACACTCTTGGCTGTGCTCACGCTGGCAAAGACATGAAAGATGGACTCCTAGCTCATCTTTCTACATAACAATTCTTTCTCCAGATTTTCTGAAGGCCAGTCCCCCTTATTTTTGCTCAACTGCCTCAAAATCTACCATTCATTACACAGGCTTTAGCTTTAGATGTTGAACAAAGTAAACAACCAAAACAAAAAGTGAACACTAGCATACCCTTCTCACTTCTCTGAGCTTCCTAAGTCAGGTTTTAACTCTGAGGGTTAACTTAGCTCTTTCTGAATAGCTTTAGCACTGTCAGAAGACACAGGGCAAAACAAAGAAAAATATACAAGTTATGTCCTCATTTAAAGGAAGATGCATTTTGTTGGCAATGACTTTATAATGAAGTCTATAACATTAAGGTTATTAAAGATATATGAACATGCATAAATTCTGAAATTATCAAACACACAAAAGTGATTTTTAAAACTTTAAAAAGGAGAAGGGAGGGGATTTATCTTGTGTGGAATATTAGGAATTTTACAACAAAATCGGGCAAACTGTTCTTTTTTCTTCTTTCTTTTGTAAAAAATAGCAAAATGTTCTGATATTTAGAACGTTCATATGGTCCATACTTTTAGTTCAAGATAAGTAATACCAGCTCATGGACCACAATGTAATGCTGTGATAGGATGCCTGCAGGCATCCTGTGCAATAGTAACTTTTGCATGTGCCCCTACCCTTAGCTACATTATTTCAACATCGCTGGTGTTCAGATCATTGAGTAGGGCTAGGTTATGTAAAGTGCTCTCCAAATCCTGGTGTCCCCAGTGGCTGTTCCTGAAGATGTTTTTATCTCTCTTATTTAAGCCCTTGTCTTTCATGATTAAATAATTGACTCGTCGGTAACCATGGGGTACCTTTTCCCTGGGATGTTGTAAATAGTTACACGCCTTGAATAGAAGGCCAGGGTAATGTTGTTTATGGGAGGAACAGAACACCACATGCTTGAGACGTGACAGAACAAATGTTTGCTAATTTTCTGTTTAGGGATTTTCAGTTTTCCACTTGAGTTGCTGCTGCTGAAATGAGAATTTTCACATTTTGAATATGCCATAATTTATGCAGGAGACATTCAGTAATGACTATAGCTAATGCCAACTGTAAAATTAGCCAAATATCCTTGGGTCTAAAAAAATGACTGCTCAAAACAATTGCTAATTGAGCTGTTTCAGTCCTTATTTTTTTTCAGAAACAGAAGCCCACATAAAATAGATCCACAGGAAATTGCAAGCATTTGTCATGTGTACAGTCTAATATTAGTAAAAGTGTTCATGCTGTCTTGTTCCGGGTCCAGTACTAAATGCCAACATGGAGTACTGAAGAGATATGGCATACAAAAAGGAAAAAGAAAAATATGTCAGCAATAGAAAATGAATTCACACCCGTCCATGCTCAGCCTGTTCCACTCCATCCATACCAATGTGGGAGACATCCATTTATTTACTTAAAACTAGAAAAACAGGAAACAGTGTCCAGAAAGGGAATACCAAGACACTTTCAATGAAGACTTCTCACTTCTTTCTTGGCACTCTCATGGAATTTGCATTAAATATTTTTTTTTACCAGTAACATTTCCAAAACCACACAGGTTCCTGTATCATTTGACTGAAGAATGGTTCCTTGAACTTCAGCCTAGATCTGCTGCAGAAACATTTACTGCATCAGGTACTCCTAAATTTTGAAAGCCTCCACACAGCCCACTACAAAGGCTGGAGAGGCATTCCTTAATGATTTTAATGGGTTTGTGGTAGGGAATAGAATAGCATTTTCTTTTTATATTGGAAAGGCAATTCTAGTTAGTAATGAAACTCGACTAAGCTTTATTGCTGTGATAGAACCTTGAATTGTCATGTTTGCTGCCAACTTCTGGGAAACATGAGTCTTCCCAAGGCATTCAGTATCCAGACATCTCCTCCTTATCGTCTTTGTTTCTGTGCACTCATCTCTGCAGTGAGCCAGTAAGGTACTCTGTGCAGCAGAGAGAAGGGGAAAGACTGACAGAGCATGTGGACATTAGAGGATAACTTATGGGGGTCCATTTACCCCTTCCACCAAGTGAATACTGGGAATCCATTCAAGCTGGCAGACTTGATGTTCTAAGAGCCTTTATCTAGCAAGTCACCTCAGCAGCTAAGGTCTCTTCACCTCCCTGAGTCATTACCCATTGCTTTATCATCCTTTGAGGTGCCACCCTCACAGTAAGTTTGCTCAATTCATGAAGATATATATATTACTCAGGTACTAAAATCTGTCCCCAAAAGAAAGCCCCAACTCAGTAACGTCTGGTCTCATTCTGTGTTTTCTTTATTAAAAGTCTAGAGCAGGAATACTCTGCTGGCTTCTGACAGCACAAACCAGGACCTTCCAGTACATTCTCACAGTTGTTTCAGTGTTTACGTGTTATTCCTTTAGAAAGCATGGGCACTTATTTTCATCAGTTAAGAAAACATATTGCAAGCTCCCTATGCTTCCATAAATAAGAATCAACTTTATTTCTTCTTTCTATAGACTTGAAACACACAAGAGTTTTGAGAATCTGCCAAGCAGCATAGACCATCTCAGCCTTACACAGCTTTACCTTATACAGATGTGCAGTGGACAGGAAATAAGGAGAGTAGAAATCTTATCTCTCTGACTAGTTTCAACTTTTTTTGCAAAATTCCAAATTTCTGGGTTCATTATAACTAATTCAATATGCAAAAGAAACTATGAGGCACAGTTCACACTTGCATTTTCTGCCATAGTTTAAGCAGCTTCTAAATAAAATAATAATAAAGATGAATATATATGAATATGTTGGATAGTTCTAGCCTATTAACGTAGCTCCAGTTTTGTATGTTGGCAATGTACCCATGACTTTTATCATCATTATATCTGTTTTATAGTCTTATAACAACTTTATGAAGTAAGATTTTTTGGACTTTTTTTAAGATTTATTTTTGTTTTACATGTATCAGTGTTTTGCTAGTATGCCTGTATGTGTGCCATGTGCATGCAGTTCCTGGGGAGGCCAGAAGTGGGTGATGAATTCCCTATAATTGGAGCTACAGATGAACTGAATCGGGGTGTTCTCTAAGAACAGCAAGTGCTCTTAACCACTGAGCCTCCTCTTCAGACTCTAAAGTGAGGTTTTTATAATATTAATTTTATGAAAAAATGAACACATTAAAACCCACTAAATAACCCTATTACAATCTAATTACTACTCATTTTAAGCTTCATACTGAATACCTTATGAAAGTGTTTGTAGTAGATATGAATTTTACTTTATAATACAAGAGTAAGAAATTCCCATGTGGTTTATTTCTCTTAAAATAAATATTCTTTACTAGAGGAAATTTTTAGTTTAGTTTCTTTAAGAGGAAAAAAGAATCCCCTTCCTTCCTAGCTACATTTATATAGAGGCTCACACAATACACAGACTATGTGAAAAGTGCCAGGCTAGCACAGTCCCATGAATATGAATATCCTTGCTCTTATTTATTGAACATGGAAGTCCCTGGAAAAGCCAAGGTACTGAAAGCTGTGGAACTGGCCTCCCTAACCACACCACAGACCTCCTTTGATGAACACAGCCATTGTTCATGGGGAGAAAGGGATGTAATTATCACTTTCCATCCCAGAACTCTCCTAGAAACTGACACAGTGTATGCTCTGTGATCTCCAAAGTTCCTCACATCTGTCTCTCTATATAACCTTATCATACAAAGAATGGGGCTGTCTTAACCTGCTGAAGCAGGCAGAATGGCCACACCTGACAGTTTCCAAGGGGAACCACTCAAATGGTTGATTGCTTGAAGAACACCTCCATGGTATGTAACACCAAAAAAGTAAAAACCCAGAAACATACATTGGGGTTCAAGCTAAAGATCAGAAAAGGAAAACATCCAAACCACTAGAGAAGTTTTATATCTACCAAAGTTGGACAACTGCATACTGAGCCCTGAGCTTCTGTCTTCTCCAGTCTTACATTTATGTTTCGTACTGGGATTAAAGGTGTATGACACCACTGCTTGGCATCTAGTGGCTTGGTTTTACCCTCTGATCTTCAGGCAAACTTTATTTTTTAAAACATAAATAAAAAAATCCTATAATGGCATCTGAAGATGAGTGGAATCACAAACCCAAAGGGTGAGAGGACTTAGTACTTTAGTTTGCATGACTTCTTTGATAAAACATGAACTGTTTTATGAGATCCCCCCAAAACAACAGAAAACCCTCAACCTATCCCCTAAAGGATATTTTTTATATAAGGCTTAATAAATTTATATCAGAGAAGCCACACTCTGTTCTCAGAGTGTAGAAACTACTAAATTCCTGAACAGAAGAACCTCTTGTACTTTTGCCAAGCTTCTAGAAAATGCCATACCTACTGATCAGCTCCTGAGCTTTTACAAATCCGTCTTAAATAAAAGGGAAGAGGGGAGATTTAGGGCATAAGGCAAAGCAATGTAAGGTGAAAATGCAATTTAATTTAAGACAGACACTGAGTAACTTACTACATTTTTTCCCTGAAATAACACTAACCTTAGAAAGCATTCTCTATAATCCCCAAAGAATTGAGTGAAAATAGATGCTCCCCTGCCTGTGGCTATCCTACTTCCCCTACTCATCCATTTTCCTGCTCTACTTTGCTTCCAATACTTGTGGGATTGTTTCCAAAAATGTCTCTGTGCTAGTATGTTTTAACAGAAGCATTGGTGCTATTTTTGTCTCTTGGGCAGTTTATTAGAAAACATACAACACTCATGTTCATGACCTTCCATTTGTATACAAGAGCTAAGAAGGAAACACTCATGGAGTGAGGCTGAATTCCAGCATAGTACAGACACTTCAACTGGAGGCAAAGGCCATGGAACTGATGTAGTGAACAAGTAGTCTAAGTCACATTTTTTTTCTTCATTTTAAAGAGAATTGTTACAAATTATTTGGGAATTACTGATGGGGAAAGGTTTTAACCAATCAAATTAATGAAACTAATAACCATGCCTGCCATTAGCTAATTATTTGGGTTAGACCATCAGGACCCCCTAATGAATCAAAGGGATGGGCCACATGTGCTCACTCTCTTGGCCCGGTGCTCTACCTTGGAAAGCATGGGATCCTGGATCTGGTATCATGAGTTTGTTTGTATTCTTTCATCTATTAA
>JAQHUG010000045.1:5553946-5575706 GCA_028555095.1 Dicrostonyx torquatus
ATACTCAAGGAAACTACCTACCTCTGAAAAAGAACATCGATACTTTCAGAAAAAAAATATTTAAATAAAAAATTAAAAACCATTTATATCCAGGATATCTCTGATCCCACTAGTAAACAAATAAGGTAATACTCTGAAAGCCAGGAACTTAGTCTGTAGAGAAAACAACTCAAAAATACTCTAGACATTATTAAGTTTAGGGTAATATCCTCAAAACATGTGAGTTATATTCTGAACTACTTGACTCATTTCTTTCTTTCCCCACAATGCTCAAGCCTCCATTCTTTCCAGCTTGGTCCTAGGGCTTCACTCCTTTCATCTTTCTTTGTTTGGCAAATTTGATGTTTGAACAAGATTATCTGAAGGAATGTTTAACCTATTCAAGAAAAATAAGTTACAATCACTTCAGAAAGTCCTTTACAGTTGTTATAATCTTTGTAAAGGTTAGTAGCTTTTCTGGGACTGAGTCTTCAGGATCTCTACCTAAAAACATCATTCTTGCTTTTTTTGTTTTTGTTTTTGTTATGACTGGGTTTTAATGACTGAACCATCTTTCTGTCCCCTGAAAATTTTATTCTTTATATTATTTTTTCATTATATGCTTCATTGGCAAAACAACACTGCTTAGAACAAAGCACATAATTCATACTTCTCAATAAGTCTCATCTGCCTTTTACCAGCTGGGACACATTAAAAACATTGTGTGGGGAAGCTTTTACTTCAGACGTTCTCACTGTGAAACTAGTGAATCTGGAGGTTTCATATTCTCCCTCAGTCTCTCCAGTTTCAACCAATATCTGAATCAGGAACTTGACAGATCTTTCAAATTAAACCCCTACATCCCTGCCCAAAACACTCTGTGGAACTACCACCTTCTAGTAGTACCATCTTGGAGACTGAGTCTTTAACTCTCGGGTCTTTGTAGAACAATCAAGATCCTAATATTGTGCTACCCATGATGCAGGCATTTTAATGTCATCTTCACTTCATAAATGAGAAAACCTAGGTGTGTAGGGTTGTCACCACCTGCACAAGTATTTAAGCCACTCTCTAACTTACCACAAGCCTCTTCTCTGTCATGATCTGCCTGTTAACTTGTATCTCTAAACTACAGAGACCAAGATTACTCCCAATGTTAAGAGGGTTTGATCTTCTCAACATTCTAACTGTTTTGACATCTCAGATCTTAGTGAAACGAACCCAACTTCACCACTGGACTCTGCATGTAGATTTCTTAGAAAATGCTCTGAGGGAAACATTTCCATCTTTAAGTAGGTGGAAGATGATAAATGATGACAGTCTAATGGGAGTGCTTGACAGGGCTGAAAACCCTCAAATGATTCTGCTTGACTTGTGGTTTGACCTGAAGCCAGACATTCTACCTTTGACCTCACTGGTCAATGCTCTGCCTATTTCTGGTTTAATAAATAGTCATTTTCTCTGCTTTCTCAAAATGTAAAGAGGACATTTTGAGGACAATGCCTTCTGAGGACTCTTCAAGGTTCTTAGAAGATTTTAACTAGATAAAATTAGAAGAGACTTGACTCCCTCCCCCCTCTTTCCCCTCTATCCCCCCACTGTCTCTCTGGCATGCACACACACACACACACACACACACACGAGTAGAAACAGAAATTATATCAAAACAGAGGCAGCTTCCCTGACACAGGCTTGGCTGCATGGACACTGGAGGACACTGGAAGATGAGAAGGTTGGAACCAAACACAGAATGGGGTGGCAGGAAGAATCCCACTGCACCTCATATCCAGTGTCATCTAGGGCAGAGGCTGAAAAAATGTTTTCTAGATAAAATATGATAGTTTGTTAAGTTTTGGCAACCATCTAAAGTCTATGTCTTTTACTCCCCTTCCATGGTGGCATGAAGGCAGTCAAAGACAATGAGTAAGTGGGCATTGTTCTGGTCTCATTTAATACTACAGACATGACTCAGGGGTAAATCAGATTTTCTTTCAAGCTGTGGTTTGCAAAACTCTGATTTTGAATTTTTGATGATTGAAAATGAGATGTGCTGTATAATAAGTTTTGATAGTCTTCCAAACTGTTAGAGTTGAATAACAACTACAACAAAAAACTTTATTGAAATGTGGACAAAGTCATCTTTTATTATTTAAATACCAAGTCTTTCATTTACTTTTAAATTTATCCTGATATTTTGTTTGTTTGGTTGGTTGGTTGGTTGTTTTTCTTGTTATTGTTGTTTGAGACGAATTTCTCTGTGTAGCTTTGGTGTCTGTCCTGGAAATAGCTATTGTAGACCAGACTGGCCTCAAACTCATAGAGATCAACCTGCCTCTGCCTCCAAAGTGCTGGGATTAAAAGTGTGTGCTACCACCCAGCCTTCTCCAGATGTTTTATAGGACTGTGAACTAACTTCAGAACCAGCCTCCCTACAATGGACAAGCAGGTAACAAAACTAGGTGGCTCCTTCTTCGGCCTTTGTCAGCAGCTACTCAGAGCCATTATCTGATTCCACTCTTAACCGTCTGTTTGTGGCTTCTGAAAGGAATTTTGAGAGCTTGTTAAAGCACTTCATGTGACATACTAACATGTCAAAGAGAGGATTCAATAAATGTGGACCTAGCCTTCAATACATCATGGTGATGTCAGAAAGATATAGTGAAACAACCACTGTCTACAAGGAAAGAAGTAGCCACTGGACCTTGAGTGGAAGGCAGAGCTAATCAGTGCTACTGGTCACAGCTTTTGAAGACTTTTCCTGAGCTTTAGCCTCCTTGACCTTTCAATTATACTCTAAGGCAGTCATGGCATGGCTCTCTCATTTTGTAGGTAGGAAAATTGAGGTTCCTGAACCCAGGGAAGTTTTCTCAAGGTTGTGGAGTCAATGGAATAAGGTGAGCGTTTGGATCCATTTCTGCGTGATTTCAAAGGTTCCTTCTTTTACTTTTTGCTCTACATAAGCCCATTTCTTCTGTCATGACAAGAGTCTGTAATCTAGTTGGATCTGAAACTGAGGTTCTCTATCATCTCCCGACACCATGAAGAAGGGATGACCAGCTAGACAGCTTCAGGCAGTGTAAGTTAATAGTGAGCAGTGACAAACCACAGAAAAGTATGGAGTGAGATCCAGAGACAGATGACTTCATCAAAGTGAGACTCCAGGCAAAAGAGACAAATTCCATAGAAGAAAATGATAGACTACATCATTGTGTGTGTGTGTTTGTGTATGTGTGTGTGGAGAGTTTGTTTTGGCCACAGAAGGCCATGACAACTAAAGATGGTTGAAGAAATTGTATGAGTTGAAAGGGTAGTGGTAGTCCTTGGAATCACAATGTTTCAGTTTGTTTAATTTCATTTCTGTTGTTATGATAAAATACCCTGACACAAAGGCAACTTAAAAGATAATGGGACTTATTTCAGTTTACAATTGCAGGTTATAATTCCTCATTGTGGGAAGTCACAATGACAGAAACTTGTCACATTCACAGTCAAAAGCAGCTGTGGAGGCACACGTGCTCCTGGCTTGCTGTGTGCAGCTGGATTGCTCCACTACTATACAGTTCAGGAACCCCTGTCTAAGAAATGATGCTACTCACACTGGGTTGGGTCTTCTCACATCAATTAAGACAGTCCCAACAGCCATACCTGTTGTAAGGAGGGGTGGCTGTGTCCCCGCCAAGGAGTGGGCCATGTTCCCAGGGGTCGGCTCCCAGACACAGGCCTGCTTTTGGCCCTGGCTAGCTTATACCAAGAATAACCACATGGAAATTATATTAATTAAATTACCACCTGGCCCATAAACTCTTACCTCTTCTAGGCTAACTCTCACATATTATTTTAACCCATATCTAGTAATCTGTGCATCACCACAGGGTGGTGGCTTTCTGGGAAAGATTCTAACCTACATCCATCTCAGGCCTGAGAAACATGGCATCAGCCACACTTCCCTTCTTCCCAGGATTCTGTTCTGTATACTATGCCCACCTAAGGGCTGCCTATCAAAAGGCCAAGGCAGTCTCTTTATTAACCAATGAAAGCAACCCAAACACAGAAGAACCCTCCTACACCACATACCCACAGGCCACTCTGAGCTGGACAGTCCCTCATGAGCATCTCTTTCCAGGGCATTCCAGGTTGTGACAAATTAATAATTAAGGGTAACCATCACCATAGAATCCAAATTTTCCCAGCTACTATGTGATTTCATCAGGGTTTTCTAGAGAACAGAACCAATAGTGTGGGAGTTATGGGTGTGCATGTGCATGTGTATGTGTATGTGTGTGTGCATACGTATGTGTGTATGACCTCATGCATATGGTATTAAAGAGGAATGGTGGAGACTGAAAGTAAGGAGAGAGAAAGAGATTAAGGTATTCTGGTGATTGTGGGAAATGCTGAGTCTGAATTTGATAGAGCAAGTTAACGAGAAGGCTGTTTTAGATTTGCTGCTCAAATCTAAAGGCAGTCTGAACACAGATTGCTTTTTTCCTCTTGGGACCTTTAGTTTTTTCCCTTTCAGATGTCCAGATGACTAGATGAGACCTACTCACATTAGAAAGACAATCTTTACTTAGTCTTCTGATTTAAATGTGTATGTCATCTAGATGACAATTATCTCCACTACAGTATTCAGACTGGTATTTGTGGTCATTTCCAGGTGCCATGTGCCAGCTAGCCATCAAATTTAGGAGTACACTACATAAATGGTCACAAATAACACCAGCAGTCAGACATGGTTCACAAAAGAGGCTAGCAGTAGTGGCTTCAGTTTCCACGGGTTTATCTGAGCTGAGTCTGGCTCTTGGAGAGCACTGGACAGAATGCAAAGCTTTTTCTGAACTATCAAATTATACCATATCACTGAGCTTTCAGACTTACCAATTAATTCAGTATCTTATTTGTAGAACAAAACTATTAGTATATGGTCCCTACTTCAGAGAACACACAATCTACTCATGAGAAATATCAGCCATCACACGAAACAAGTATCCTTTGGACACAAGAAATGTTTAGGGAAAGCTGTTAGTGGGAATTGTAGAATCAGGGAAGACTTCCTGGAGAGGCAATGAAGAATCTGGGGTTTCAGGATATTTCTGATGTTGTAGAAAAGAGTAATAAAGACAGGGCAAAAAAAATGGAGAAGGCACAGCTTTGTTCAAAAATGGCCTTTGTTTCTAAGCTGAAAGGTACATGACATAGGGCAGTAAAGCTAGAAACACATAGGAAAGTACCTTGAAAAGCTACTGTGAAATCATGAAGAAAGAGCTTAGGTTGAGTTCTTGGGACAGCAATGACTAGTGAGCACACAGCTCGGCTGACAGCCTGTTTAGAATTCTACATTGCACTAGCATCAGTCCATTTCTATAACTCCCTGCATCTTAATGAGCATCATTTGTAAAGCATTTAAATGAAGCTGTTCCTCTGCTCAGGAATTCATGGAAAGGTGAATATGAACACATTCACACCATGGTCTCCCGAAGGACTTGGTACACAATCTTCTTCAAGGAGCAGATCATGCTCAGTTGTAACTGTCTCTGTTTACATGTTCACATTCCCCAACAAGAAACAAACTTCTCCAGAGTATCTGAGTCAGGCGGTTTTAGGAAGACAAACTCCAGAAGCTCATTCAGCTAAGTTAGAGAGACATTTACCTTCAGGCTGTAGCTGCAGCATTGACTCTAACTGCAGAAAGTCCAGCAGCTCTCACCAGAACTGTTCTGCCCTCATACTTTCCCCCAGGGCCCCTGCACTATCATGTCTGCCAAGTTCTTGACCTATGTTCCTCCAGCCCTACAAAACAGACTACCTAAACTTGGAAAATGTGTCACTCGAGGAGAAGAATTTTTGGAAGACCACAAGGGAATGTTTTTACATCTGAAATATTCCATATGTAAGTGATTTCAAAGAGCTTGAGATTGAAAGATGTGTGTGTGTGTGTGTGTGTGTGTGTGTTTCCCACACAAACAAAAGTCCACAAAAAAGTCAAGTTGGCTAGCGAGTGTGACTTGGAGACAGAACACTTTTATAGTATGTACCAGGCCCTTAGATTGATACCAAGCAGTGAAGGGAGGGGGAGACAGACAGACAGTTGGGGGGAGAGGAAGAATGTGGGATTGAGAGGTAGACAAAGAAGGGAGAGAGATTACAAGATTCAGTGTTGTTTTATTTTAACAAAAATCTTGAGCCAGATGTGGTGATGCATGTCTTTAATTTCAGCACTCAGGATGCAAAGGTAGGCAGATATCTATAATTTAGTGGATATCCTGGTCTACATAGGACTCCAGGACAGTGAGGGCTACATAGAAGGATCCTATTGAAGAAGAGGAAGAAGAAGAGAGAAATGAAGGGGGAGAGAGAAGGAAAGAGGGAGGAGGAGGAAATCTTTAGTGAAAAGATAATTTATACAAAAAAATATACTCTGAAGAGAGACTGAAGAATTGAACATAAAACTTCAAAAATGACTTAAGACTCTATTTTATTTATATTTCAATATTTATGAGAAGGAAGAAACTGTAGAACATGAAATATAAGATGCAGCTTATGATCACAATCAAAACTGCCTATGAGAGCTCTTTCTAAAGCAGAGTACTTTAAACAAAACAATATTGTAGCAGATTGTGTTTCCTGAGTGGTAAACTTATAACTGATAACGCCTTTTGCTTCTTAATGATTCACGTTTACAAGGGTCTTTGGGCTGTCAGATCTCTTAGCTACAACTCTACTTGAGGTGGAAGTACAAGCTGAACTCTGTCTCAATGAATCAACATCCCTGTTTTCTTTTGCAATCCCAGGAGAAAAACCAAATGACCCCGATTTCAGTCAGATTTCTATCACAATTGAATCAGCTAGAGGGAAATGCTCCAGAGGGTAGATGAGGCCTTTAGTCTAGGGTAGGGAATGTGATGTTTGGTTATTCATCTCCATAAAGCAACTCATCGTAAACCTCAGTTAGAGCTGGTTGAATAAATGCTGCTGCAATAAGCAAAGGCAATCAATGGGGGCCAAGTTGGCACTAAAACACAAGAGAATGAAAATAACTTGTAAACAGGAGAAAATCAAGTAGCAGAATAGAAAAGGCTGCCCTTAACATGAAGTACCTAACTTTCCCAACTAGAGACAGGAGTTTCACAGATTTGTGTCTACTACACTACAGTCACAGAAAACATCCAACATTTGGGGAAGTTTGCTTACCATTTTCTGGTATGTATACTCGGTCCTCAGTTATACAAGATATCAGCAGATCAAGAAATGAGAATGCATACAAATCACATACAGAACTGGTTAAAACAATTATAGAAACCCACTCCTTCCAGTCATGAATTAATCTCTGTATATTTATTAAAGGAATTGGATATTTTTAAAATTCCTTGGAGCTATTTTTAGTGTGGGGGCTTGGCTAACATCCAAAGAGGAGAAGTGTAAATGTGACTACAACTCAGATTTTCATGGTTGGACATTTCTGTGGCTTTCAGACCCGATTTCCTATGATTGCATGCTGAAAGTGGGTCTTCCGATCAGGCAGCTCCTTTGTTATCACACTAGGCCCTGTGGTATTGGAACAGTAGTTGATGGTGATGGTACATACCTTTAATCCCAGCACTTGGGAGGCAGAGGCAGGTGGATCACTGTGAGTTCGAGGCCAGCCTGGTCAACAGAATGAGCTCCAAGACTGGCTCCAATAGCTACTGGGAAACCCTGTCTTGAGAAAAAAGAAAAGCAAATAAAAGTGTTTTGTTTTTAGTTTGTTGACAATCATGTTTTTACCCAATGATGTTTAATAGTTACAAGTCCCATTCCCCTTTTTTATTCACTCCCTCTCTCTGAAACTCTTCTTTCCAACCAGTCCCCATCCTACCTTTCTGTCTTCATTTTCGGTGTAGCCCAGAGTTTAATTGATGTATCCTGCCCTAGTGTGAATAGCAAGATATTTACCAGAGCAAGAGCAACATAACAGGGACTACACTGCTGAATAAAATAACACCCCCAAAGTCTTCAAAACATGGTGGAAATATTGCTGAAAACAGAAAATGAAAAATGTGAATCTGGGTCAGAAGCAGCATCTCACATCATGGGAAGGATGAATACTAAAACCAGGCTCTTCTATTTTTATCATCAGGTAAATTATTAATGTCTTTAAAAATTGTCTTCACATTTTGCTGTGACATAATGCTCTTGTACCCTGTAAAGATTTGTCACTTGTATTGCTTTAATAAAATACTGATTGGCCAGTAGCCAAGCAGGAAGTATAGGAAGGGCAACCAGACTAGGAAGATTCTGGGAAGTAGAGAGGTTCAGTCCGTAGTCACCAGCCAGATGCAGAGGAAGCAAAATAAGAATGCCTCACTGAGTAAGGTACCAAGCCATGTGGATAATCATACATAAGAATTATGGGTTGAAGAAGATACCAGAAAATGGAAAGAGCTCCCATGGGATCAACATAATAAAAATGGCAATTCTACCAAAAGCAATCTGTGGATTCAATGCAATCCCCATCAAAATCCCAACAATTCTTCACAAAACTTGAAAGAAAAATAATAAACTTCACATAGAAAAACAAAAAACCCAGGATAGCCAAAAGAGTCCTGCACAATAAAGGAATGTCTGGAGGCATCACCATCCCTGACATCAAGCTCTATTATAAAGCTACAGTAGTGAAAACAGCTTGGTGTTGGCATAAAAACAGACAGGTGGACCAATGGAATTGAATTGAAAACCCAGATACCTATAAACACTTGATTTCTGACAAAGAAGCTAAAATTATACAATGGAAAAAAGAAAACATCTTCAAAAATGGTGCTGACATAACTGGATGTCAACATATAGAAGAATACAAATAGATCCATATCTAGCCCAATGCACAAAACTCAAGTCCAAATGGATTAAAGACCTCAATATAAATCTGACCGCACTGAACCTGATAGAAGAGAAAGTGAAAAGTAGCCTTCAACGCATAGGCACAGGAGACCACTTCCTAAATATAACACCAGTATCACAGACACTGAGAGCAACAATAAATAAATGGGACCTTCTGAAGCTGAGAAGTTTCTGTAAAGCAAAAGACACTATCAATAAGACAAAAAGGCAGCCTACCAAATGAGAACAGATCTTCACCAATCCATCAGACAGAGGACTGATCTCCAAAATATAAAATGAACTCAAGATATTAGACATCAAAAATAATTCAATTAAAAATGGTATACAGAACTAAACAGAAGAATTCCAAATGGCTGAAAGATACTTAAGGGAATGTTCAACATCCTTAGCCATCAAGGAAATGCAAATCAAAACAACTCTGAGATACCTTCTTATACAAGTCAGAACAGTTAAGATAAAAAAACAGCAATAGTAGCTTATGCCAGAGAGAATGTGGAATAAGGGGAACATTCCTCCATTGCTGATGGGAATGAAAGCTTGTACAACCACTCTGGAAATCAGTATGGTGGTATGGCTATGTCTCAGAAAATTGGGAATCAACCTACCTCAGGACCTACTAATACCACTCTTGGGCATATACCCCTCAGATGCTCAATCATACTACAAGGACATTTATTCAACTATGTTAATAGCATCTAATCCAATAGTTAGAACCTTGAAACAACCTAGATTCCACTCAACTGAAGAATGGATAAAGAAAATGTGGTCCATTTACACAATGGAGTACTACTCAGTGGTAAAAAACAATGACATCTTGAAATTTGTATGCAAATGGATGGATGGAACTAGTAAGAACCATCCTGAGTGAGGTAACCCAGACTCAGAAAGATGAACATGCTGTGTACTCACTCTTAAGCGGATACTATCTGTAAAGCAAAGGATAATGAGTCTATAATCCACAACCCCAGAGAAATTAAGTAACAAGGTGAACCCTAAGGAAAACATACATAGTCTCACCTAGAAAGGGGAAATAGAAAAGGTTATTTGACAAAATTGAGAAGATGGGGATCTATTAAAGCTAGCCAGTAGGGGTAAAGTTTCCCAGCCAGTGCTGGCTTGATTTCAGTCTGGCTCAAGTAAATGGTGTCTTTAGAAGTAGGAACTTAGCATCAATTTTTGGAGGTAGACAGGGTGATCTAAAAGTCATAACAATAGCCTGTAATGGGGTGTAGGATGCCTCACCAGTCAACAACTCCAAAAGAACTAATGCATTCCTGGCATAGGATTTTTTTTTTTATTTGAGCCCCTGTTTTCCTGTTTGTAAATGCCTGTTTCACAGTTGATCATCACATACAGAGTAGGACCTGATCCACCTTTCCTTCTTACATCCCAAGTCTATAAAGGTAGCAACTGTATCTGGTGTTTGTTGTTTTATTATCTCTCAGCCTTTGTTCAATAAATAATTACTGAGTTCTCCATCTGTGGTGTGCTCTGACATAACTCTTCCCATAGACACAGGTATTTAACCCAGTGCTTGGAAGAGTCAATGCTCATAAAATGTTGTTCGATGGCAGTGCAACTAAGGTAAGTGGCTCGCTTATAAAGGGCATGTGTAGTCATAAAAGATGCACCTTGGGGAATAACAGAGGCAGCCTCTCCAGTCGGAAAGCAGTAGCTAAATCTTTCCAGTTGAGTTGGATGACCATCCTCATCTGGCTCTTCTCGGGTAATGAGACACGTGGGGCATGATAGATGAGTGCTATCTTTCCTATTCAGTGGGAGGGATCATTGCTTACATACAGACTTCAGTTCTCATTTTCCATCCTGTGAAATGCTTTCCAGATAAGACTAGCAACACACATGGGGACAAGCAAGGACTTTCATTAACTTTCCCACAGTGAAATTCAGCAGCAGTTTACACTCCTCCAGGTCACTTGCATGAGCAGCTGGGGGATTTAACAGCTGCCAATCCAACCTTGGACACTTGGTCTCATCTAAACCCACATTTACAGAACAGAAGAGTACCCACAGTGTCTGTGGAAAACACTGGGGCCTGAGCTTCCTACATAAGCATCTATGAAGAAAGAAGAGTAAACTGTGCCTTGGCACAGTAGAAATGGTCAGAACAAACTCTGGAAAATACTTGAGTATAATTAATCTCCCATAATAAAGCCTCACAGTCAATCTCATGTTATTAATTGCAGCCTGCTTTTCCAACACAGATTATCGCATAGAATGGTTTTATACTTTGACCCCAGTCTTCTACTCCTAATTTCCAGTAGTTGTTTATCCATTTTTTGACTTTTATAAACAGATAACATATTGTAGAGTCTTTCCTAAACTCCAGGAATTATTAAGCACCTTAATAATTCAATACATTTGATTACACTGCGTAAAGATATATCACTGTGATTGGTTTACTAAAATGCTGAATGGCCAATAAGTAGGAAGGATTTCCAGGCACATAGAATGCTTGGAAGAAGGGTAGAATTGTCAGAAGATGAGGAAGAAGCAGGTCATACACAAGATGAAATACCAAGTGACAAGCCACATGACAGCACACAGATTAACAGAAATGGGCTAATTTAAGATATAAGGACTAGTTTAAATAAGTCTAAGCTACTGGTCAACCTTTCATGATTAATAAAAAGTCTCTGTGTTATTTGGGGGCTGGCAGATGAAACAGAAAAGTCCACCTACAACCTTGCATACATTATCATAGTCTTTCCCCATATGAAATCATAATGTAAATAGAATCATTATTCTTCTTGACAGGGGCAGAAATTGAGACCTAACATCACCCAGTGAGAGCTGTGGACTTTGGTCTCAGTGAGACTTCAGAGTACACAGTCCATATTTCCTGGTACCATCACTGGCATTCATCTGTAGAAAGAAAACCGGAACACTAAAGTAGAGTAATTGTCAGCAAAACATTTCTACAAGGGCCAAAATGCTGAACATTGTAGACATCTGCCCAGTCTAGCTACTCAGTTTTACTATAGTTGAGTGAAATCAGCCACATAGGTAACCGATCAAACAACTGGGTGTTGTCATTTGTCAAACAAAAATTAAATTACAGAGGGTCAGTGTGGTTACTCAATACCAAGGTTAGCATTTTAACTTGACATTTCTGTAACTCCATGGTGTGTGTTTATAATGCACAGGCAAACATATACATGCAAATAACAACATATGGACTGAGCAGGTTGTATTCATTTATTAAAGAATACACATGCACAGGTTAGTGTGTGTGTATACGTGTGCATATGGAGGTTAGTGGTTGATGTCAGGTTTCTTCCTCTATTGCCCTCCACCTTATTATTGAAGCAGAGTCTCTCACTGGACTTGAAGCTCATGGATTCTGCTAGACTGGCTCTCCAAGAAGATTCAGGAATTTTCCGTTCTCTGATTGCCTACCTCAAGTATACCACAGCCCCTGACTTGCATATAAACCCTGGAGAATCTAAACTCAGATCCTCACACTGACAACACAGGCCCTTCACTACCAGAGCTATTTTCCTGCCTCCATGCTTCCCTTTATACAAGATGATTATCTACAACATTCATTACAGTACCTGAAACCTGACTGAGACATCTAAGCAGGACACGAAATGTCTGTAAACCCGTACCACATACCACATGCACCTAACTTAGCACCCTGTTCCCTCACTGTATCCTCTGCCTCGTGTGGAGGAAAGTTAGTAAGGTTAGAAACAGAAAACAATATAGGAAGAAAAATCGGAGAGTTAAAACACAGTCTGCTGTGAGAGTAATCACATTTAGAAGATGCATGCACATTTACCATTTTTGTTTAATGACCATGTGACACAATAACTACTTGAATATCGATCCAGAGATAAAAACTTGTAAGTTGTATTTGATTACAATAAGCTGTGTTCATGCTGTCAGCTGTCACAGTCTGTTGCACATAAAGCATGAGTGTGTCTGCACATAATTAAGTACTGTGACACAAAGCATCAGTCCTCATTCTTAGATTTCTAGTATGTTCTCAGAGAATCCATATCATATCCACATTAATAAAAGAGCAAATCTTCTCAGTGTGGAACAGAACATTGTGGTGTTAGTGGAACACTCAGCTTGGAGTTAAACTATTAATTGCAAGCCATTTATCAATGCGTCAGGCACCAGTAGTAAACCGATGGCATAAATTATCTCCTATTAACCTCAGTAATTTCAATATGGAAGTACTATCATTATCTCCATATAGCAATGAATAAACTGACGCTGATCTCCACAGTTTCCTTTGTTCCTGCCAACATGACTGTGTGATGCTTTGCTGTTACCTTTCCACAAGAAAAATCATCATGCCTTCAGAAACTGACAGCTTTTAAAAATTTTGAAGCCTCCTTGTCACAAGATCAGGGCTCTGCATAAACCAGACAGGGACCCCTCTGGGAGCAACATGCCACCACTCCATCATATCATGGCAAAGCTGTGAGATCAGAGGGGATCAATAGCCCATCAGCCATTGGGGCTCCCTTTCACAGCCACAGAAACAAAAACGGAAGCAGTTCGAAGCAAACAACTGGATGCACGAGTGGCAACAAGGAGAGCATAAAAGCTCCATGATGATTAAAAAAAAACTCACACTGAAATATTGACATCAAATAATTTGCATAATTTAAAAGAATATCTACTACGTGTTTAAGGCCTGATCTCTTTGTATACTTCTAGTCTAGATGAATGTATTTTGTGTATTTATTAATATACAAATAATTAAATTTGTCACCATAAATAAAGAGAATTACATAATCACACCACACCAATGTATATTCTAAAATACATGCTCAATACACACAGCAAGAAAGTGTGAATTAAATAATTAGGATAAGTAGTAAAGGGAAAGGAAAAAATGGTAAGAAAGGAGGTCAAGACAATGCATGATCCTGCATGGAATAGCAAGGACTACAAACCATAAGCAGAGAAACAGCATTATTCAATCCTCTTAAAGTGAAGAAAGAGCAAGAAAAAAAACATGATAAAATTAAATAAACAAAGAACAAACATCCTCCATCCAAGGGATGACTAAGCAAAGAAAACAAAGATAGAATCCTGCAGGAGCGTAGAGAGCATCTCATCTGAATCAGCCACATTCTCAAAACAGCACAGATTTGTAGAGAGTAAGGAATGTCCACAGTGTAGCCTTGACAAAACAAGGGCACAGTCATCGGTAATGCAAAATTATCCTTATTGAGCAATGGCCTTAGCCCAGAAATATTTTCTCTGGGACAAACCGACAGCTCAGTAATAGATTGAAGAGACATCACCATTAATATATCCACTGTACTAATCCATTTCTTAAATTAACATTGTATAAAATTAAATGTCACACAAACAAGATATACTTGTTGATTAAATATGGTTGAAGAGAAGGAAAGGGCAATGACCTCTGAAGCTAATGGGTATCCTTAATCAGACTAGGCACATTGAGAAGCTTTGTGGCATTAGATGATGCAAATGGAGGGAAATTGTGTCATGTCCCAGCCAGACATCAAGAAAAAAAAATGGAGGAATAGATCACAGCATGAAAGGAGTAGTTGCTCCTTCTTGAATTTTCTAAAGACACATTTGACCATTTCTAAATTAGTCACACACTCTTACAAACCATAAGTAAAGAGCAAGATAGACAGAGGAGGATAGAAAAAGAGTGGAGAATAGGAAGGGAGAGGAGGAGAGGAAAAGAAGACTAAAAGGGGAAGCTCCTATCTCTGCCATTGAAGATGGAGAGATGAGGGAAAGGCAGAAAAGATTTGGTAAATTCTTTCTCACAATTCAGTAGAGTACAGTTTTAAAGTGATTGCCTACTTACAAATATATGTCCGTCAGTCCCCTTTCAATCACACTGCTACTTCTGTTGTCATCTACAGCTTCCCCACCAAGAATGAGACAATAACAAAAATAATCCACAAGGACTAATCAAAGATGTAAGTTGTTGACATTCTAAACAGTTGTTAATAGGAGAAATTATAAAAATGACATTGGATTTCATGGGCTTAAAATCCCAAAGGTTATGATATCCAGCAATCTAGAAGTAGAAGGAAGGCTCTAAATCTGGTTCCCATCATTATCTCTTCTATCCATGAGATAGGAACATATCACCAGGATGTGGTCTCAGCAAGGTCACCAGTTCTAAAGGAAGAGAAGCCAGAAACTAAGTTCTTTCTTTTCCAATTTACCTGTCGTGTTATTCTTGACTAAATTATCTTTCTAGACCTGCTTTTCCTCATGTATAAAAGTGGAAGAAATAGTGTATCAGAAATCAGCATTAACAAGGATATTGCATGTGAAGTTCTTTCTTAATACACCCGAGAATTAGTTCCATAATTTCATGCAGATATTAAATTGTGTGCTCATTTACACAAAATAACATGGTATTTGTATATGCAATAATTACACCCTACTCTATCATATACTGTAAAAACATCTACAGATTACTTACAATTCTTAATATAATAAAATATCTATGGTGTTATATTGTGCTATTTAAAATGACAAAAACACTGTGTCTTTCAATAATATGTATTCACCATGGTCACAATTTTTCCCCAAGGTGTCATTGACCAGCAAGTGGGGCAACTGCAAACACTTAGTCTATCGAGATTGACACAGCTAAGTACTAAGTATTAGTTACTCTGAAAATAAGCATGCCAGGGACTGAAGATCTGGCCACGTGGCGTCTATTGATCATTCCCTACACACCACACAGAGTAATAGGCCCTTGAGAATCAAAGCCGAAGAGTCACAGACCCTAGCTTCAGGCTTTTTGGTTTCTTGAATTACTGCTACTAAAACCAACCATTAACTTTATTAAATTTCAAATTCTCACTGATAATAAATCAATGTACTTGAATGGGGGATTTTTGTTTCCTGTGCCAGACACCGCAATATCAATTTGCTAGTGAGTAAAGTATGTGAACAGAAATTAAAGATGCAAAGAACAGTTGAAAATAAAGAGATAAGCATGTAAGTGGTTATTTTTTAAAGCATTATTCCTTAGTGAATGACGACCATATGTTAGGCACTATGCTAAGTATGAAATATTCCCTTCTACACTATAGCACATTTATTTATGAGAAAATGAGACAATTGAGATCAGTAAGTTTTTTCTTTTGCTTTTAGTTTCTGTTTGTTTGTTTGTTTATCCTTTGTGTCTTTCAGATCATGCATCTCCATCCCATTCATTTTTGTCTCTTCATATCCACTCTCTGCTTTTTCAACTTCACACCAAAATAAAGAAAAAAATTAAAAAAGAAAGAAGGAAAAGATCAACCTCATCATGGAAGCTGTAGTGTGACACAGTGAGTCCCACAGTAAACCCTTTTATCCATAAAGTTTTTTAAAATTTTTTATTAAGAATTTTTTATAATATAAACTTTTCTCATTTTACATAGCTTCCTCCAACTTCCCCTCACCACAGGCCCCCAATCGCTCCTCATAAATGTAAGGCTTCCCATGAGGAGTCAATAAAATCTGACACTTCACTTCCAAGCAAGACCAAAGCCCTCCCCACTAAATCTAGATTGAGAAAGGAATCCCTCCAAAAAGAATGTGCTCCTAGATGCCAATTCAAGTACTAGGGATAAATACTATAATTCAATGAATTGAATGTATAACATCCCCAAACTAATGTAACACTTTGAAAGCAGTGTCAAGAGGAAAGTTTATAGCACTAAGAGTCCACATAAAGAACCTGGAGAAATCTCACACTAGTGACTTAACAGCACATCTGAAAGCTCTAGAACAAAAAGAAGCAAACTCACTCAGAAAGAGGAAATGCCAGGAAATAATCAAATTGAGGGCTGAAATCAATAAAATAGAAATAAAGAAAGCAATACAAAAATCAATGAGACAAAGAGTTGGTTCTTTGAGAAAATCAACAAGATAGACAGACCCTTACCCAAACTAATGAAAAGGCAGAGATAACATCCAAATAAACAAAATCAGAAACGAAAGGGGGATATAATAACAAATACAGAGGCAATCCAGAGAATCATCAGATCATACTTCAAAAACCTGTACTTCACAAAATTGGAAAATTTAAAGGAAATGGACAATTTTCTGGATAGGTACCACATACCAAAATTAAATCAAAAACAGATAAACAATTTACATAGTCTTATAACCCCTAAGGAAATAAAAGTAGTCATCAAAAGTCTCCCAACAACAACAACAACAACAAAAAAAAGCCCAGGACCATGTGGTTTCAGCACAGAATTCTACCAGAATTTCAAAGAAGTGCTAATATCAATACTCCTCAAATTGTACCACATAATAGAAACAGAAGGAACATTGTCAAACTCTTTTTATAAGGCAACAGTTACCTAAACCACACAATGATGCAATTAAGAAAGAGAATTACAGACCAATTTCCCTCATAAACATTGACACAAAAAATAATTAATAAAATACTTGCAAAAAAATTAAGAATACATCAAAAAAATCATCCACCATGACTAAGTTGGTTCCATTCTAGAGATGCAGGGATGGTACATCATACAAAAATCTATTAATATAATCCACCATATAAGTAATCTGAAAGAAAAAAAACACATGTTCATCTCAATATATGCTGAAAAGCATTCAACAAAATCCAACACACCTTTATGTCTTAGGTCTTGGAGAGATACAAGGAACATATATAAACATAATAAAAAATATACAGCATGCCAACAAACAACATCAAATTAAGTGAGAAGAAAGTCAAAAATTCCACTAAATCAGGACTAAAACAAGGCTGTCCACTCTCTCCATACCTATTCAACATAGTACTCAAAGTGCTAGCTAGAGCAATAAAACAACAAAAGGAGATCAAAAGGATATAAATTGAAAAAGAAGTCAAACTTAAGTTATTTAATGATAATGTGATAGTATACATAAGTGACCCCAAAATTTCAACAAGGGAACTCCTATAGCTGTTAAATAGTTTCAGTAATGTGGCAGGATACAAGATTAACTAAAAAAAAAAAATCAGTAGCCCTTTTATATAAAAATGATAAGGTGCTGAGAAAGAAATCAGAGAAACATCACCATTTACAATAGCCACAAATAACACAATATCTTGGGCTAACACTAACCAAAGAAGTAAAAGACCTGTACAATAAGAACTTATCCATAAATCTTTACTTGCAAGTTTTCGTTACAAATTCATTGGTCTGGTTTCTGCTATACTAACGATGTTGAACTCTCACTGGATCTCCTTTTTTTTAAGCCTGCTATTGCCCTGTGTTATGGAAATCCTGCAGCTTCAGGTCTGCAGGGCCCATCTTTTCATGTGCTCCAGTAGATCACAGATGGGGTGGATGTTGGGATGGACCAACACATACACCTGGTTCTGGGCTTGGGTAGTTACAGGGTTGATCAGCCTGTCAGTTCTTCCTTGGCATCACTACCAAGATGAGCTCTCTTGCAATATCCTAGTGAGTTCACCCCTTGCAGCAATGAGCAAAGGGCAGGGCCAGTGCTCCGGCCTTCATATTCTCAGAGCTGGATCTCCCATACCTAAACCACCAGGGTCAACTCTACTGTGCTGCCCCAGGAGTAGTGTAGGGACCATTCTCCTGAGTCCTGCAGCTGATGATGGGCAGAACTAACTCAGAGTAGAGAGTTTTTAAATATGCCCAAAGGCATGTGGGTAGTGTGTAGTAAAATGGGAGTGTAAACCCCTAATTCCAGAGGCTGTTTCTCTGCTGTACTCTATTCTCCATAGGTATAAAGTTCTGTAGGATACTCATTATTTTAAGCTGCTACCAACTTGGATACTATGCAAATTCTTCATCATATGCAAGAGTAAACAGTTCAAGGAATGAAAGTGACAAAAAGCACCCAGCTATTTAATCCTTGAACCAGGAGCGAGTCGGAGATCATCTGCTCGGGTTATCTATGTTACATCACCCTTGGGTCTGGCCTACTGAGTCAAGTCTGTCCGGGAGGATGCAGGGACAAAGACATGTATGGTTATAATTAGAACAAATATTAACATACAGTTTCCACCCACAAAATATTCCATTCCTTACCAAATCACAGGTCAGGCATAGAAGAATCACACCTCTGTGCCCTCGAAGACACTATTGAAAGGAAGAAATGTAGGTGGATTTCCTTCCTGTGGGTGGATTTTTTAAATGAAACCTAGGACACAGAATTTAAAAGGCCAATCACAAGCATGCTTAAAGGAATTCAAGAAGTTTAAAGAAGACACAAACAAACACTCTAATATAGAAATAAAATCCTGTGAATTAAGTCCAAGAAAGCACAAATATATGGCTGGATAATCAGTATCTAAGGAAAAAACAAAGGTCTTCCATATGCATTAAGGCAAGTGATAAATTTCTCTAGAATACTTTCCACCTTAGTCAGGAACCATATTAGTTCTCAGACTACAGCAGTGGAAATAATCATGGGTTCTAAAACTTCTTCCATTCTGTAAACTCTGGACATGATCTTTTAGCTTGTAACAAGCTTACTTATATCCCCTCTATTGTCCTCTATTTTTTTTAGTTTAGCATACAGAGAGCTTTAGGGAGGTTGCCTCTGTTTATTTAAGGTAGATGTATTTGTCAGCCATTCTTCAATTCAAAACAGAATATTCTATGCACTAGAAAGTAGGAGACAAGATATATTGAGGGGAGAATGGAGAGATGGATCTGAGGACAAAGGGGAAAGAAGAATGGAGATAGAAAATCAGGACAAGGAGAGGAGACAGGAAAGGAGATGGAAAAGAAGAAAGACAAAAGACAGTATCATATGACCAAAAGATTTGGGAATAACACTTGTTACTTCAAGGTCAGTAGAACTCATAGACTTGTGG
The DNA here is from genome assembly GCA_028555095.1 of Dicrostonyx torquatus. NCBI lineage: Eukaryota > Metazoa > Chordata > Mammalia > Rodentia > Cricetidae > Dicrostonyx > Dicrostonyx torquatus. Next base: position 5,573,625 of record JAQHUG010000045.1, read on the forward strand.
GCTGGTAACTCCAGACATACCCTAGATTTAAGTACATCAGGGAAGAAAGAAACCTGCAAGAGTACTGAGAAAACATGTTCCTTGGTCTATATTGGTTGTGTTATCCACTCATAATATAAACATCACAAAAAGACAAGAGTTTATTGACATTTCTGAAAATAATTAAAGTAGAAAATATCTCTCGTTGGCAATAAAGCAAAATACATTGATACAAAGACATTTTTGCCCCTGACGTAATAATGGCATGACTTAATGGTAGTTAACAAATCATTTTCTATTTGAAGAAAGCCTACGTAGAGCATTGAAAGCTTAAAACAAGTAAGGTCATAGGACCTATAGGAAAATATACAAACTTTGTTTTATTAAATTCACATGTTAAAAAGATTTCTGAATACCTGTGTTCACACATGTAAACAGCACTGCCTTCAGCTCTGATCAGAGAAACTCTTGTTTGCTGTTGGTGACTATCCATAGACTGTACATCTGGACGAGGATTTTTAGGTTGAATCAAAACTCATGTAGTCACTCACCAAGAGGGGAATAGATATTAATTTGTTTTCACAAAATGAAATAGTTGTATTTTATTCCAACATAGTTAAATATTCTATTTTTAATTTTTATCATTGAATTTTTAGATTTCTGTGGTTAGGATGAAGTGAGTATCTGTAAAGAATAGGAAACAAGAATGGATCTATTAAAGTGATGAGAAAAAAGAGGTCTTGAGGGAGGGGGGCACTAACACATATGTGGTATGAAAATAAAAGGGGAAAATCCTAGGATCAGATTGTCTTAAAAGGGGATGGAGCACGGGGATAGTAAAAGGGAGTGGTATATGAGGTTGTGAGAATGACATATATAAATTTACTACTCTATAAACTAACTGAAAGTGCAATTTTAAAAAGGAATTTGGATGTGGGTTACCCGGGTGGAGAATGTAAATTGTAGAAAACATAAGATTTAAACAAAACATTCAGTGTTGGTTACTTAGGATACTCCCCTATGATTTGTTGGCCAGAGAGCCCCCAGAGACTTCCTAAAAACAACACAACTACTCCCATTGATCCAGCTTTCCCAGATGAAGTAGATGTTGTTAAGACTCTATTTCTAAAGACATCTCACACTTTGGATAAAGGACACAGATAAGTCATTCTGAAACTGAGCAGAAAGCTTCCTCCCTGCTGACTAGCATTCATAGTGCTGGATTGGGCTATTCAGGCTGCTAAAGAGAAAAGCCATTATTGCTCTCACCCACTTATGGATGCTTCATAACTCATCTGCCTGCAAAAAACAAAAAATGTCCATTGGAGTAATAGTGATATGACTTTCTGGGAGGTAACTAACCCTCTCCAACATCCATGGGACATCACAAAACAGTGGGTGGAAAGATGGTAAGCGCAGGAGAATAAAAAGGAGTACTGATATGACAGAGTCATTGTAATCATGAACACACAGCAGGTGTGGCTACCTGCACAAGACAAACAGAAAGAGAGAGAGAGAGAGAAGATAGAGGGGAGAGAGTCATGAAGGCAAGATAACTAATTGGAAAGAAGGGGTCATTAGAGAGGAAAGGGATATGAGATAGTAAAGGGGAGTGAATTGGTCATAATATGTTACATGTAAGCATGAAGTTCTAAAATGAAAGATTAGACTTGCTGACATAGAACATGGCCAGGAAGTGCAGAGGAGAATGGAGGTGTTTGCTCAGCATCTGTGCTATCCCACAGACATGTTAGGTGTTGTGATACAGATCTGGTGGCACCTTGTGAATATAGGGTGGTTGGTTTAAAATGGCTAGTAAAGCCACTCATAGTCAGCATTGTCCGTGGGATGTCAGCCTGGATCCTCGTCAAAGAGGAGAGTGGAAAAAGCTGCAGCAAGAGCAGCAAAGAGCCTACAACAGCAGGAAGGGAACTTACTCAGTTTGTACTAACAAGACCTATTCAGTCTTCAATCAAACTAACACATAACCGAATAGCAAACACTGTTGAATCCTGATGTGTTTAACTCCAGGTCAAATTCCTTAAGCACCTATGATTAATAAGTGTGTGTGTGTGTGTGTGTGTGTGTGTGTGTGTGTGTGTG
>JAQHUG010000045.1:5581658-5595938 GCA_028555095.1 Dicrostonyx torquatus
AAAAAAAAAAAAAAAAAAAAGAAAAAAAAATGCATCATGCCTACTTTGGGTACTGACCACAAAAAAAATAGATAAAGCCCCTACCTCCCAGAACAAGCATGCTCTAGAGAAAAAATAGATAATAAACAACACAAGGAATGATGGTGCAGTTTTTATTATATAGAGATTAAAGCTACCGAAAATGAATACCATGGGAGAGAATAGAGTAGCAAAGGGGCAGAGTGCTGTAATTCCGTAGGGTGAGTAAAGAAAGTGATATGTTTATGAAGACCTAACAGGTACAAGGGAAGCAGGCATGAGAGCCATGGGATAAAGTGATTTCAGACAAAGGGAAAAGCAAGTGAGAAGACCTGAAGCAAGAATGGTCCTTGCTCTAAAAGTAATCGACAGATTCCGCTCAATTCCCACCAAAATTCAATGACATTCTTTTCAAAAAGAGGGGGAAAAAATCAAAAAACTCATATAGAAATACCAAAAACTTTTAGCAGCCAAAAAAAATCCAAGCAGAAATAGCCACAGGTATCACAATGCCTAATCTCACTTCTAATAGGGGAGTCAACATGGCCATGGACCCCCACGTGTGGAGGAACGATGCCATATCCACTTCTCTCAGTTCAAAACAAATCAAAGGCCTAAGGTGAAAGTCTTAAACTGCTAGAAGAAACCATGAGCAAACATGTCACAATGTAAGCATGGGCAGAGCCTTTTGGAAGCTTTACTCCAAAATTGTCAAATGGAATTACACGAGATTTTTTTTTTTTTTTTTTTTTTGGTTTTTCGAGACAGGGTTTCTCTGTGGATTTGGAGCCTGTGCTGGAACTAGCTCTTGTAGACCAGGCTGGTCTCGAACTCACAAAGATCCTCCTGCCTCTGCCTCCCAAGTGCTGGGATTAAAGGCATGAGCCACCACCGCCCGGCCATTACACGAGATTTTAAAACTTCTGTATATCAAAAGAAATAACACCAAATAAAAAGATGGTTACAGAGCGGGAGAAAACCTTCACTCAATGAATATCTTATGGGAGATAAATATTGAAGCTAACTTAGTGAAGAACTCAAACTCAAAAATAAAAAAATCCCAATATTACAATTAACAAATAATGAATAAACTGATTAGACACCTTTCAAATGAGGAAGTGTGCATGACCGATAAATACAGAAAACAAGTCCAGAATATTTAAACACCAGCAAAATGGAAGCTAAAACCACATTGAGATTTTTAAGTCACTTCAGTAAGAATGGCTCTTACAGTTATTCGGTTCAGTAAGAATTCCATGGTTATATTTATTCCCAGGTATGTTTTGAAGCTATTATGAACAGAATATTTTCCCTGATATGTTTTCTCAGCAAATTTGTTATTAGTACATATAAAGCTCACTATTTTTCTTTTGTATTTAATATACAACTACTTTGCTGAAATTGCTTAACAGGCCTAGAAGTTGTCTGGTGGAGCCTTTAGGATCTCTTACGTAGATCAGACCTTAACAAGCAGGGATAATTTGACTTTTTCCTTTCCAGTTGGATTCATTTTACTCCATTCTCTTATATAATTACTATAATGAAGACACTGAGCACTATATTGGTAAGTATAGAAAATGTATGCACTCTTGTTACAGATTTTGAAGGAAAACTTCTGCTTTTCCACATTTAGTTTGTAAGTTTTTTGGATCCAGCCTTTATTATGTTATGATATATCCCTTATCCCTAGCTTTTCTGAGTATTTTAACAAAAAGAAAATTAAACTTTGCTAAAGGTATTTTTTGCATTAATTGAAATGATCATACTCCTATCCTTAAGTCTATTTATAACATTATAATTAATGATTTGTGTATGTTGAACACAAATGCCTCTAATTAAGCCAACTGAACATAGCATAAAAAATTCTTAATATATGCTAAATTTGGTTGCAAGAATATAATTACTGTGGTTTCAATTTTTACAAATTTCAGTATATACAATGTACCGTAATGTAATCTATTATATCTACTCTCCACTACCATCTCACTCTCCCTCATACTCCTGCAGCCTTCTTATAGGCAAGATAAAAATTCTAGATCAGGGCTGGAGAGATGGCTCAGTGGTTAAGAGCATTGCATGCTCTTCCAGGAGTCCTGAGTTCAATTCCCAGTAACCACATGGTGGCTCACAACCATCTGTAATGAGGTCTAGTGCCCTCTTCTGGCCTGCAGACATAACATACAGACAGAATATTATATATATAATAAATAAATAAACATTTTTTAAAAAATTCTAGATCATCCTGCTGATTTACATATGCTACATGACCACTTTCCATAGGTATGATCATCTAGTAGCTTCCTTTATTACTGCATCCACAGAACTAGATGATGTCATTTGATATACTGAGATTTACTAAGTAGGCTCAGAATTTTTTGAAAGGCACAACGCATAAAATTTCTCGACCTGACTATAAATCTTTAGGCCTTAAAATGATGAAGAAAATCTTTAATCATCCTAGCAGTCACTTGAAAGGCACTTGTGCTGTTATTAAAGTTGAATGTTTTGTGTATATTCTTAGTAATTCTGCTACTGTCTCTTATGCTTTATGTGATCTATAAACTCAGATTCAAATCATGCTATGTGTCACCATTCCCATTGGTGAACAGCTTTGGAATTTGATCCTGAACTGTTCATGAAAAAAACATATGCTCAAGTTACAATATATATTTTCATGAAACTTAAATTTTCAATTAATTAAAATATTTTTATAAAAATTCTTAAATTAATTAAATTTTGTTTTTATTTTTAATATAAATAGGATTGTCAATCACCTGGTCGTTAAAATGCCTTTCAGTAAGTTACCTGCCTAAGAAACTTTCAGAAATAGTATATGGCAACTTAAGTATGTAATTCAGCACAATGGTCTTTTTGCCCATTGTCCTTTAATACAGCCCTTTGGAATGAGTTGTATTAGAACAGCTGCTCATCAGAATTAACAGGTCTTACAACAATGTTTATATCACAACTGGAATAAGACAGTAAGATGACCTCTTCCATGAAGGAAACAGTGAGACTTCTTCATTGAACCCCATCTAGGGATCCATATTGTTCATGATGAAGACATTAGTGTTGGCTATCAGTTCTCTCCTCCATTAGCGTGGCCAGATGTTCTCCAAGGCTTGGGGTTGTGGAGAGGCCCACTTGTTTTCCAAGTGTTTGAAGGATCCCATTGACAATTAGTTTTGGGCCACAACTTTCAGTGGAAGTTTATTTGAGACACACAATAAGGGCACAGGTTACAATACCGGACAGGGCTCCTCTGAAGACGCAGGCAAGCCAGGCAGGTCGGCGGTCCGCGCAGAGAGAGCGCTCTCTGCCTGGGTTGCTATATTTATACCTCTCCTGGGACTTGGAGACCCGGCCCCCCTTAATTGAGGGGTGGCAGCAGGGTGTGGTCACAAGCCAAAAGACCACACCCCTTCAACTTTCACAACTAGAGGTTGGCAAGATGACATAGTAGATAAGGATCTTTGCTGCTGGGGTAGAGGACTCAGGCTCAGGCCCTTCACCCATGGCATCTACAACCATCTGCAACTCTGGTTCTAGGAAATCTGCCACTCTATTCTGTCTTCCACAGACACTGCACATGTGGTGCACTTACATGCGGGAAAAACATAAAATAAGTCAATCCTTTTTTGTTTCCAAATTGGAGCTACAGGTCTCTAACTGGTTGCTTTTCTTAGGCCAATTAAGTACAGCAGTGACTCAATTCAAGCAGTCTGCTGTGGGCTGAATTATGGCATTCCAAAATCTGTGTATTTAAGCCAACTCCTCAGTCTGACTGTATTTAGAAACAGGGATTTTAGGAGATGTTTAACTTGAATGGGACAAGGAAGGAGAGAAGGGGGGAAAAAAGGAGAAAAAGAGGAAAAGAGACTCCAACCCCTAAGAAGACCTCCACCTTATTTCTGCTTTAGGCCGAGAGGTCACATTCATCATTGAGTGACACAATTTCCCCTAAGGAGCTTTCTCTAGAACCAGTGCTCCTGGCACTGATTGGACAAAGACCTAGGAAAAGTCCAACTGTTAGGAGAAACACAGGAACCTTACTTACAAAGAACATCAGGAGATTGCAGCAATGACGGAAGGAAGCCTGAGAACAATCACGAATACTGTGCACTTACCCAGCTTTGACCCCTATTAAATAGAGACCATTAAGATAAAACAACATTTTAGATGTCCAAGAACTTGACTCTGGTTCAAAGTGTATACATAGTTAGGCATCATAATTCAAATCAAGGGAAACCAACCCCGTTAACTTTTCCAATTCTGATCTCTTCCCCAAGGTTGCATGTTAAAACACTATTGAAAGTGTTTATCTGACCACCCCGGGCGTTATTACAAACAGCTTTTATAAGCAAAAACCACAAAATTAACATAAGGGGTACAAATACAATGCTGATTGATCCAAATCATTAGACCAGGGTTACAGACAGGGCCAAATTAACATAATCCAACCTACTCTAGGAAAAACAACAGGTGAGAGCAAAACATGTTTTTGTCCTCAGCCTGAACAACAGGAACCAGGGTTTAAGAAACTGACAAACTTGTTTTTCACATTCAGTGTTTTTCTCTTCTCAGTATCTTTCCATAGGGTAGTCTCTTGGTTGGGGGTCTCATATTAATATTAACTCTATCACTAATATGCTCCNTATTAATATTAACTCTATCACTAATATGCTCCAATATCCCAGAATGTCCAGATCATTTATTAAACAGTTATCCCTTTTGCAGAAACCTAGGTCATTACTTGTCCCTGAGAGTTATATGGCACTCAGTAAAAGAATCTTTCAATAAAAGATTCTCTTTTCAGCAACCTGCCAGCTTCACCTGGACCTGTTCTTAATTTTAACCTTGTGGCCAGCAGAAACAGTGTCCATAAGGGGCTAACATAAATTTTTGGGGGGCTGTGAATCTTTCACTATAACCAGATTAACTTGCCTGCCTTAATGCCTCAAAAATGATTCATAAGGTTTTTGTTGTTGTTGTTTTGTTTATTGAGACAAGATTTCTCTGTGTAAGAAACCTTCTGGAACTAGCTCTGCAGACCAGGCTAGCCCCAAATTCACAGAGACCCACCCATCTCTGCCTTCCAAATGCCGGGATTAAAGGCTTGTGCCACCACTGACCACACCAAATATGGATGTTAAATTTTTACACAGGAAGCCTGGGAGCATATTCAAAAATTAGTGAAGTCATAACAGTCTACAGGGTATTTTTTGTTTGTTTTTGTTTTTGTCTTTATTATAATATTCTCCCCATCTCTAGTGATCTGGGAAGGAGAGGTCAGGAGAAGAGAGAGAAGTTAAGCAAAGTTCATATAGAGAGTAAACAGAAAAGCTGATTTAGGGATCCAGAAATGTGGACAACTTCAAAGTACAACACAATACTGCAATGTCAGGGACCGGTTGCCCTAATAATTACAGATATGTCAGGGACCATTCGCCCTAATAATTACAGAAGGTCATCTAAGGACTTTTAACTTAGAATGTTTAACAGAGCCAGCTAGGAATTTTGACACTAGGAAATTTACAAAGATAAGGAAGCCATTGCCTCCAGGAGGTTTACAGAGATTCCCCTCTTCCTTAATTAGCACTCCACAAAGGAGTGTTTACATAGGTAAGCTAGCTAGCTAACTAGGTGTTTATTACCCCCAGTTCCTGCTCTCTGACACCCACCTCAAGAACCAGCTCCACAGTTCGGGGCTATATATATTTGGCTTTGTTCCCTAATAAAGTGAGACCTTGACAAGAGAGATTTTGCTTGGTCTCTTCTTTTCTCTCCCCCATGATTTTCAGGTAGGAGCCTCTTCGGACCCTGAATAACTGGACTCGCGGGTCGGGTTCACTGCAAAATGAAGGCATTAGAAGAATAAAAATTAAAAAATCGCAAAGGTTGAGAAGATAAATTATGGCTGAGTTTGAGGTAGCCGCGCTACTAGGTTAAGCATCAGGACAGTGCTCTGGGTGAAATGGCAGAGCTGGTCTCAGCAGGCTCTCAGGGCTCCCGTGGGGGTCCTGCAACCACCATAGCCAGAAGCCCTGCAAGGCGCTGCTGTCATTTAGTAAATGTCTTCATCTGACATGTAGTGACATTCTTATACATAGCCTTACATCTAACCCATCTAGTTATAACAAACTGAATAGAGAGTAACTTCCGTGAATACTTTCTTCTATTCCTGGAGGGAACCACTAGCAAGGATAACTACCCCAAGTTATCCAAGGGGTGACAAAATGGGGAAGAAATGCTCGACTAAGAGTTTTAAAGACAAGATTTGCTCTAGTCACCAGGGTTCATGCTGGAGGGCATGCGCACTGCTCTCATCACCAGGCTCCATGCTGGAGGGCATGCGCACTGCTCTCATCACCAGGCTCCATGCTGGAGGGCATGCGCACTGCTCTCATCACCAGGCTCCATGCTGGAGGGTATGCGCACGGCTCTCACTTTCTGTCTGCTAAAAATAAACTTTGACTACAAACTTGCTCCACTTGTGACCCGTGGGAAGTCTTCTACTCTTCTCCTGCAGAAGCGTAAGAACTAAAATTTGTGCTAACGATGGGATCAGAGGGATTCAGAAGGAGGCATCTCCCTGTCCATCCCACCATATGGGAACTCAGGAAGAAGGAGCCATCACTGAAACAGGAGGCAGGCTTATGCCAGAAAACAAAGTCACCTTGATCTTGGAATTCCCAGCCTTAGAAAGTGTAGGAAAAAAAATTCTGTCTTTGGTATTTTGTTATAGTTGCCTGAATCGATGAAGAGGAAAAAAAGGCAGAAACACACACACACACACACACACACACACACACACACTCACACATCAGAGAGAGGAAGTTAGAGAAAGAAGGTCGTGTATTTTCAGTCATTTTTCTGAAGCAGAGTAGTGTTTACAGAGAAGAGATTTCTCTGTTGCAGATTTGAATTCTCTTCATGTTAATAAATGGGCCACAGAAGCAGCTGGAAACCCCCTTATCACCACCGTGGGAGCTGTTTACGCTAATCCTTTCCCTTGTAGCCCTCTGGACAAGGATGAAAATCCCCAACATCAGGTATTAAAAGAGACAGAGGAAGCACACAAACCAATTTACAGGGTTCCACTTGACCAGTCTTTTTCATTTGATCCCTATTAACTCTGATAATGTATCCTCACTATTAATCAGCCTCAGGCTGAGGGTACAGGCTTCCAGGCCGAAAGCCCAGAAACAGCCACAGAGCATGGAAATCACCCTTTTAAGTCTCAGGAAGTAGTGAGTGAGGCAGCAGAGGCTCCCAGGAAAAGCACCAGGTAAAGACAGTGTTGGAGAAGCCTCTGTGGCTTCCTAGTTGGTCGGCGGTAAGGGATTCAGTGACTCAGCCTATTTCTTCAACTCCAAGGCAGGGAATACAGCACACCTTGCATAGGAGTTGTAAAGATCTGTGAGATGTGACCCTAACAGTTAGCATTCATTGCCTGTCACACATAAAGTACTTAATAGCAAGAATAGTGATACTATTTCCCCACTCTCTGCTTCCTAATGGCCACATGTGATTTTAAGAGGAAACAGAATTTGAGAAGCCTCTCAGTTCCTTGTATGATCTTCCACCTCAAACTCACTCCAAAGTTCTCTTCTCCGGTTTCTTTCCACTGAATGTTTCCTCACCTAAGATGAGGGAGATCACACCATGTGTGAAAAACTAAGGCTATCTACTCATTAATTCAAAATTATTTTCCATAATCCTTATGTTCTTCTTGGATTGTCACCTCTTATCTCTCTGTCTCCTGATCCTCAATCATTTCCCAAACATTCTAATGTAACAGAAGAAAATTCTCTGGTTATCGCAAAAAAAGATATATTTCCTTCTTCCTCCTCAGAGATCAGTTTGCTTATGGTTTCCCACTTACCATCTTGGGACTAAACCAAGAATCTTTGAAATTGAAAAGCTTGTTGTCTCTGAATTACAGGTGTTCCATAGTCACTAATCATAAAAAAAAAATCAAGAGAATCAAAGAAAAACTCAATGTGCAAATAGAAATGGTAGCATGAGAAAGGAACAGACACGTTTTGCTGAAGAGAAAATATTACTAAAAAGCCTGCCAAACCCATGAACCTCACAAAACACAGATAGGTGAATACAGATATAATACAGAAGATGGAGAAATTAGTGAATACAGATATAATACAGAAGATGGAGAAATTATATTTGAGACAATATGATCAAATCTTTACAACTGAATATGAATCTACCTTTTAAATGACTATTTCATCACAAGAACACAGGCAAAGTTCGCAGGAAAAAAAAAAACACCAATGAGTTAAGCTTATCCTTTCAGCTCAGAGACTGTATGGTCAAAGATGACTTCCTCTTACTGAGATTCACAGATGCCTGAGGAATCCGGAAGAGGTCTTCATCATGGACCATCTCCAGCTGTAAGGTGGAAAGCTTCTGACTTCAGTAGAAATATTCAGAAGATCTAACATTTGGAAGATAAATCTTAACTCTAATGTACACAGCATTTTAGAGTCTCTGCAGATATCCATCCAGGGATAGGTCACTTGAGGCAATCACAGAATAAGACAAAAAGGCCAAATATCTAATACCGTAAATACTAGTATTTAAGAAATAGGTGTAGAAAAAGCAGTGAAAGATGCAAGAAAACTGTGTTGCAGTGGAGAGAACCAAAGCACCTTTACTATTCATACCTCTGACCTGCAGATTGAGTCACTCAAGTTAACACTGTGCTCCCTAGGAGGCAGCCTTTGTGCCAAGTGATAGTATCGTAATGAGTAAAATAATCCAGAACTGCTGGGAAATAGTGCATTTAGATACAAAGTCACTGAGCACTCACGAGGAGACCTCTCAAAGAACCAGTGTAGATGTAAGAAACCAGAGAGGAGTATCTGGGAAATTAAGACAATGGAAAGAAACTCAGTCAACAAGTTGAGTCCCATGAAAAGCAAATAGAGAGCATGAGGTTGGTGTTATGGAAGGTTTTTGAGCATTTGATGGCAGCAGAGGACTTCTGGACTTGAGATCCAGTGATTCACCAGGGCTTGGACACATCTCTAAATGCAAACAATAGCATGACTCCTGTCTACATGGACTCTGATGAAAGAAGCTGTGCAGATTGACTGTCCTTTGGTGTCTTCAGAGACCATCAGCAGAGGCACTTTCCCCTATGGTCCCCTACAGCATATGCTCTCATCTGTACTGTGAGAATATCTGCATTTTAGCTAAGCACATACAGCAGGCCTTTTAATTAATGCTCAATACACTTCACACATTAGCAAATATCACTGTGTCCCTCATGAAATCTGGGACATCTGGTAGACTTGTGTCTCCCTCAAGACCTTGTTTTTCTCTCTTACAATAAAAAGGAACGAGTTCCACACTCTTTGCAGACATAGCCCATTTCATGCCTCAATACTCTTCTGGGTTTCAGCTTCTTACTGTTGACTGGTTTAACTCTTTAGACTTCAAAGGCATCACCTCAGTCTACTTTCTCCATGTTTCAAATAATAACTCAGGGATTTTTTATTTATTTAGGGGGTATTAAAACATAAATGCAAGTAGTTTTAATAATTGTATCCAAAAATAAAATAATGCATTGTTGCTCCTTTATGTCATTGATTGTCTATGCCTTTGCTTGTGATTCTAGTTAATCCATTTTCTACACTAATAAGCCCTTGTACTCCTGTCCATGTGACCCCTAAGGCAGTTCAACTTTGGTCTTCCATCAAGTCTGCATTGCTATTTCTTCAACTGGGCAATCTATGCATGGATATTTCTTAGGATTCCAAGATTCAAGACAAACAGGTTAATTGTGTGATTTCAGTAAGAAAAAATAATACTAGCTATAATCCTCCCCCCCTCTCTCGTGTGTGTGTGTGTGTGTGTGTGTGTGTGTGTGTGTGTGTGTGTATGACTGAACTTGGGAGCTCATATAAGCTAGCATGCATCCTACTGTTGAGCTATATCCCAACCATCTTCCTTTGTTCCCACAGACAGGACAGGACCTCACAAAGTGCTTGGACTAACCTTGAACTTGTGATCCTTCTGTCTCAGAATCCCATACTTGGACTATAGGCTTGTGCCATGCATCACAACTGGCAGTGTATATTTTTATGGGAGATAGTTTGTTGGACATATTTTAGTAGAAAGAGAAAAATGTCATGGGTATTTGTAATTTTCCCTCTGAATATAAAGGGCCTACAATTACCTATACAACCTCAAGGTACCTTGAGATCCAATCAATTAATCAAATAAAATGGTCACATCTTAATTTCCCAAGGCAATGTCAACTTATACTTGTTGTCCACATGCATGGTTATCCAGTGACAACATCCGTTTGACCCTCAAGAGTGTGTTCATGGAAGCAGTAAATTACTTGATCATCTTGAATTAGACAATGAGCAACAGAAACAACAAAATATTTCCAACCAGTTAATTTATGGTAATTTCCCCAGTGTTTTAGAAGTATTAAACCATGTCACAGGTCTCCAAAACATAGGTTGATGGAAGTCAGCACCACTGAGAGGAAGTGTGGAAACTTCAATATAGGATATACCCAGAGACGCGTGAGTGTAAAGGAGCTGGATGCTTCTGGGTGCTGAACAGGCACTTGTTTCTAATGTTTGCCATTGTAAACAAGAGGTGAAAGAAGTATTCAGAGCTTTAGTTTCACACTGATAAAATAAATCAAAGTGATGAGGATTTTGTGTCACTCTAAAGAATGCACTAAGGTCTAAAGAAGAAAACTCTGGCATTCTTCTAATTATTACTATTGATTTGACATTGTTTAGAAGGAGTTAGAATTAACCAGAGGCATCAAATCAAATCTTATAAGTGAAATGAAACAAATCTATATGTCTGACTTTGACCACTTCCCTGATTCTAATCACATCTTGTCCCACCTCAACCCAAACGTTCCAACTCCTTACTAAACAGATATCCCATCCGTCTGCATGAAAGCCAAAGCAGAAGGGCAGACTCCTAGTACTTGCTAGAAATCTTATGGCCAGTTTAGCTTGGTATTTTGTAGATTTGAATCTTTCTGCCTTATTTCCTCCTTCCAAACATTACAAAACTATGTAAATGACTCACTCTCTTAGACACTATCCAGTGGTTTCTGCTGCTGAATCCAGAAACCCTGTGATTTCTCATCACTATTTTTTCTCAATACCATTTGTCAGCAGCTTTCCAAGCAATTTCTTTCACCAAACCAAGCTCATTTAAATACATTAATGTCAACTGTCACAAATGGCTACATCAAATACTTAATGAATGTCCAAGGGTACACCCCACCCTCACTATTAATTTTTATTCACTAACAAACTTGGTTTTTCCAAACCATTTCCTTTCATTCATATATTCAGGTTTCTCTGCTCTCATTTAACCTTCCTCATAGATCTGTTAGTAATAGACCACCTTACTTGATATGATCACAGACTTGTTTTTCTGTTTAAAGGATTCAAAAGTGTGTCAATCATCTTGAATGCAGCTGAGTGATATAAAAATACTTGAACTACCTAGAAATGTAATCTCTGCATTCATGTGTCACTGAGAGGCAGCAGAGCCAAGAGTTGAGAGTTAGGATAACACACATTAGCAGATGTATTCAATATTTTAATAAACAATTCTTGAGAGTCATCTATGTAACAAGCACTATGTTGAGCCTGTGGTGCTTGCACAAATTCTTCCAAGGCTCTCATTCAAGCCTCTTAGAGCTACATTATATGTGAGGATACATGGAATGACCCAGCCTTGTGAATGAACTGAAATACAGAGTACAAAATAAAATAAAATAAAATAAAATAAAATAAAACCTGTTCAACATGTTGACACACAGGAGCTGAATCACCACCTGCCAGGTGTACTGTTGGAAAGATTCCTCTATCAGGTGGGTATTTAGTTATTCACCATTTTTCAGCAAGGATTCTCATCTTGTGTTTTTCCTTGTTCCCAAGCCATGTGTTTGATGAGTAAACAAGGTATTATTTTTGGACCTTCCTTAATCATTACCTCAGCATTTTCTCCAGAAACCTTCTGTCCTTGAAGAACTGGCCAAAGGAGTAAAATAGATACAAGAAAACAGAAGCAGAAAAGTGATTACCAGTAGTGTAGCAAGGAGGTTGCTTACTAGTTCCAGGTTGCTTAGCCCCAAAATAATCACACAGAAACTGTATTAACTAAATCACTGCTTGTCCCATTAGCTCTAGCTTCTTATTGGCTAACTCTTACATATTAATTTAACCCATTTCTATTAATTTGTTCATCATGTGGCTGTGGCTTACCAGCTAAAGTTTCATCTGGTTGCTGTGGGGCTACATGGCTTCTCTCTGATTCTGCCCTTCTTTCTCCCAGCATTCCATTAAGATTTCCCCACCTAGCTTTATTCTACCCTATCAGGCCAAGCCAGTTTTCTTTATTCATTAATGGTAATCACAGCATACAGAGGGGACTCCCACATCACCTCCCCTTTTCCACAGTAGTTCTGTGACTGGGACAGGAAATAAAGAGGGAAGACAATGTGGTCATAAGCAAAAGTCCACATTTTCTCCTCTTAGTTTGGGACCATAGGAAAGAGAAGCAAAATTATCATGATAATTGTAGGAGATTCCCAATGTTAAAGAGATAGTGACAGAATTTTACAGATTAGCATGGAGGAGGCTCTTGGCCTCTAGGAAAGATCCCAAACATATCAAATACGCTGTGAAATGTAATGCAGCAGAAACAGTTGTCATGCTAAGCACAGGAGTTGAAGGCACCATTCCTAGCATCCGCAGCCTGTACCTAGCATTCAGGCAGCCCAAGTGTCTCACTGAGGAGACATATAAACACTGAAAAGGCAGTGAAATTATAAAGTCTTTGAGCTGACACCAAGACTCCATGGTGAACAGATTACATTAGCCTATACCAACATAACATCTCAAATCATCAGATAACATCACTGGGGGAGCAGAACAATCACCACACTGAAAAATCCATCAGAAAACCACAGGACACCTGATTGGCCCCATTCCCCCTCTTAGCACAAGGTAGCATGAACCTTTCAATTTCACGACAATGACATGGAGACATATCCTTTCCAAGCAGGGAAGTTAAAGAAAATTTGGAAGAGTCACCATGAAGGGAGCATAAACCCAACTCCAATGGCATTGTTTAACCTGGAAGAAAAGGAGATACCATCCTAAATTAATAAATTTTAGATTTGTTCACAGCTATTTGGTGGTGAAAAAGACTTCCTAACCTCTATCCACACAAAATACATATATCTCTCCACCTAGTGCAATAGGATTCATAAGAATTATTTGATTCACGGCCAGAGAAATGGCTCAGTGGGTAAATGTCATTGCCTCAAGCCTGATAACCTGAGTTTGAACTTTAAGTCTCACTGTAAGAAATGAGAGATTTTCTGATGCTATCTGAGTAAGGAACTGATCTACAGCAGAATTTCATTAGGGGTCATTTTATTTTTACTTTTTTTTTTTTAGAGCAGTAACATTTGGTTTTACCCTAGGTCTCTTCACTATCTAGTCTCTGTTTTTGGCCACCTAAGCAGTTTCAGGTATAGGTTCAATCTCATGGAGTGGGCCTTAAGTCAAATCAGGCATTGACTGGTTACCCCCATAAGCTTTGTGCCACCATGGCACTATTTGGCAGGTAGGACAAATCGAAGGTTTTTAGTTGTGTTGGTGTTTACACATCACTTTTGGTAGCCCACAGAGTGCCTTCCTGTACAAAGATATTAAAATGTGTGGGCAAAGGTTCTATATAGGCATCAGCTTGCCCTCTCCACATTTAATGGGTTATGTTTGCACTGTCTCCTCCTGCAGCAAATGGGAACAAACACAGGGACCAACAGCCAGACAGTAAAGAGAAGGTGAGACTTTGAAACACAGAGCTCTAAATGGGATATGTTCATCAAATCCCTCCACTCAGAGCTCCAGAAATCCCTCAGAAGAGAAGGCAGAGAGTGTGTAAGAACCACAGGGGAGATCAGGCCTTTGTCTGATGTGGGG
Source organism: Dicrostonyx torquatus (assembly GCA_028555095.1). Lineage (NCBI taxonomy): Eukaryota > Metazoa > Chordata > Mammalia > Rodentia > Cricetidae > Dicrostonyx > Dicrostonyx torquatus. The sequence continues at coordinate 5,595,680 of JAQHUG010000045.1, forward strand.
TTAGTGAAGATATTCTCTCATTCAGTAGGATGCCTTGTTGTCTTACTGACTGTGTCCTTTGCTTTACAGAAGCTTCTCCATTTCAGGAAGTCCCATTAATTCATTGTTGCTTTTATTGTCTGTGCCACTGGGGTTTTACATAGGAAGTGGTCTCCTGTGCCCATGTATTGCAGGCTATTTTCCACTTTCTCTTCTATCAGGTTCAGTGTGTGAGTCATTTTATTATTATTATTATTATTACAAGAAAAATTTACATTTA
>JAQHUG010000045.1:5615302-5636301 GCA_028555095.1 Dicrostonyx torquatus
CTCTCTCTCTCTCTCTCTCTCTCTCTCTCTCTCTCTCTCTCTCTCTCTCTCTCTCTCTCTCTCTCTCTCTCTCTCTCTCTCTCTCTCTCCCTTTCTCTCTCTCTGAAAAAATAAAACACATAACAGAAATCATGGTACTATGCTTTGATGAAACACCATGATCAAAAGCAAGCTGGGAGGAAAGGGTTTAACTGGTTTACTCTTCAGCACTGTAGTCTTGTCACTGAAGGCAATCAGGACAGGAACTCAAATACGTCAGGAACCTGGAGGAGGAGCTGATGTGGGGCCATGGAGAGGTGCTGCTTACTGGCTTTGCTCATCATGGCTTGCTCAGCCTGCTTTGTTACAGAACACAAGAGCACAGGAATGGCACCACCCACACATGGCACCACCCATTGATCACTAATTAAGAAAATGCTTTCCAACAGGATCTTAAGAAGGCATTTTCTTAAATGAGGTTCCCTCCTTTCAAATAACTCTAGTTTGTCTCAAGTTGACATAAAACTAGCCAGCACAATACTTCTTAAAAGTGAAGTCATTTCTCATCTTCTAGTTAGGACCTAAACATGAGAAAAGCAAAACAGCTCTAATGAAATTGAAAATTTTTGTGTGATTTAATGATTAAGGAAAATTAAACAAGATGACAAAAATCATTAGACTTTTACTATGAAATAAAATGGTTTACAACAGAATTTTCCTAAATAAGTAGTTACAATGAAAGTTTTAGGTTTTAATTCTTTTTGTTGTTTTGTTTTGTTTTTTTGAGACAGCGTTTCTCTGTAGCTTTGGAGCTTGTCCTGGAATTTTCTCTGTAAACCACTCTAGCCTCAAACTCACTGATTCCCCTGTCTCTGCCTCCTGAATGCTGGAATTAAAGGTGTGTGCCACCATCTCCCAGCATGGTTTTAATTCTTATAACAGTAAGCAGAAAGCAAACAGGAGACTTATCTGAAAATAAGTAAAATGTATTAATACATAACTAATATAAGGAGAAATGCCAACATTGACACATGTGTGAACCTCACACTGGGAGTGACATGGGGAAATATCACATGGAAAAGCCCTTGCCAATTTGTAACTATTTGAACATGGAAAATGAAAGGCTAATCACATACTGTTTTGGCTCAGAAATCAGTGTCTTTATCACCCTCCTAAAATTGCACTTTCTAACTAGTGTGATGTTTACTCAGAATTTTATCATTTATTGACTCTTGTTTATTTTAACTTATCATTTGCTACTTATCTACTGTGTACTACTTCCTTACAGTTTTGTGCTTACTTGGATTCTGTTTGTTGGGAGAAAGAATAGAAACTGATTATTTAACATTCTTCGCATCGACTAAACATTAGCAGCTCAACCCCTCTCCCACAGGACTCTTGCTGCCTCCTGGTTTTCTGTTTTCCTTGTAATCACATCTTTACATGTAGCATGTTTTTCACCTATAAACATGTGGAGATTTTCCAGATATCTTTCTTATGCTAATTTTCATGTTCACTTACATAGCCCAAGTCATGTTGATGACTTTACACTTACAAATAAATGTTTCACATAACTTCAAAAATAATACGTATTCTGCAGGTTCTCCTCACTCCTATCGCTGCCTCTCCCTTCCTGTTTTTCTCCTTATCAGTTAAGCGATATTTTTGCAATCGACTTTGTTTGTTTTGTTTTAATGGTTTTTCAAAAAGTTAAAATATATGTCTCCAATATATTACATTCCAACTTCTGTTATGATAACTTACAAAGTGTTTTAAATCGCTGTATTTCTTTGCAAAAGCATTCATTTTTCAGTAGATATTATAAACACGCATGAATTCATTTTTTAGTATTTCTCTTTCTTACCCAAGTATCATTCCAATAAATTTAAAGATAAGAGGAATTTTTTTAACAATTAAGTGTGTGCTATATGTGTGTGCACAGCCATGTGTGAAGGTGCACTCACTCATATGGATATATATGGAGATCAGAGGCTGATGTTGATATGTATGGGTGGGTATACAAACACATGCATACAAGGGCTTAACTGAACTCACCGACTGTCTAGTCTGTCTAGCTAGGAGGCCTCCCAGGATCTGACTGTCTGTACCCCCAATCCCTAGTTCTGGCTTTCTAGAAACATACCACCACACCCAGCTTTTGCATGAATGATGGGGATCTGAACTCAGGCCATCATGCTTGCACAGGAAGCTTTCAACCCACTGAGCTATCTCCCCAGCCAGAAAAAAATATTAACACATCCAGTTTATGGTGGTTGCTATTACTATTTTTATGTAGATCCCCATCTTGATTAGCTTTTTATGTTGCTTTTTTATGTTATCCAGTGATGCCTCATGTATGCTAAACAAATGCTCTAACACACCGCTCTCACACAGTTCCCCAAGCTGCTGCCATTTACCTTCAGTCTGAAGAAGGCTACAATTCATTATATACATGTATGAAATAATTGACCAATAAAATTGTTCTACATCAAAAAGTAATTGATATAAAATTGTTTTCTCTTTGGTATTTTATTGTTTTATAATTTGTTTTTTTCTCCTGAGTAGATAGAAACATTTTGTCACTATATATTACTTGTGATTTTTATTTTCTCTGCATCATTTCTGTGATCGTCATAGTTTGATCATGATAGATACTGAAATGGTTTTATTCAGGTCAGTTCTACATCTGGTGTTTTGATATGTGTAGGCATGTTTACTTTTTTTTCATCACCTTTCAAAGTTTCTAACCTGGATAGGGTTAAGAATTTTTTGTTTTAGTTCATACAAAATCTCCTCCCTTTCTTCAGCAAGACTCCCAGAGCTCAGCCCAGTGCTTGGGATCTCTGCTTCTGCTTCTATCAGTTACTGGATGAAGGATCTATGATGACAATGAGGGCAGTCACCAATCTGATTACAGGAGATGGTTCAGGCCCCCTCTCCACTATTGTTAGGAGTCTTAACTGGGTGATCTTTGTGGATTCCTGGGAGTTTTCCTGGTGCCAGATTTCTCCCTAACACCTAAATGTCCCCTCCTTCATTTCCCACCTCAGTCCTTCCCCGAGCCCATTTCTCTTACCCAGAGTGCCCAACCCTCAAATTTCCATCCTTACATCCTGGAACCCCACTCCCAGTTTACCCAGGAGATCTCTTCTATTTCTCCTTTCCAGGAAAGTCTATGCATTCCTCTTTGGGCCCTCCATGTTAACTAGCCTCTCTGGGGCTGTGGATTATAGATTGGCTATGCTATATTATACTCCAGGAGTCAGGGAGAGGGAACCCACAGAGACAGCTGACCTGAGCTCATGTGGAACACATGGACTCCGGACCAATAGTACGGGAGCCTGCAATGTGATCAACTTATTCCTCTACATGTGTGTGACAGCTGTGTATATTGGTCCCTTTGTAAGGCTCCTGGCAGTGAACCTGCTCCCCATGCTGGATTATCTTGTCCAGCCTTGACACCAGGGTTACCCTGCATCAACTTGATGTTCCATGGTTTGTTCAAAACCATGGAAGACCTGACCCTTTCTGAATGGAGAAAGAGGAGGAATGGATGAGGAGGGGCGTAGATGGGAAGCAGGAGGGGGGGCAGGTGGAGAGGAGGGAAAGGAAACTATAGTCAGTATGTAAAATAAATGAAAACATGTTATTTAAATAGAATAAAATAAAATTAAAGAAAAAGAATTACCACCTTCTTTTTGATTCTGTTGGTCAGCTTGTTGGTTTGTGCTAAGGACTACACCTAGGGCCTTGCATACATAGACAAGTGCCTTACCACTCAGCTAGATACCCACTCTGACTTCCTTTGTGATTCCATGTTATATACACGTAGGACCACTTGGTTGTTGTTATAGTTGTGGGGACTTCATCATTTGTTTTCAGCTTGCTTCTACAGCTTCCTTTGCGCTCTCCCACTAGCTCATTAGTAGGACTTTTCTGTTGTTTTGTTCTATAGAGTGCTTTTCTCTTTAAACCTGTGCAGTATATTTTCAGACGCACTATTTTTCATTTCTGGATTAAGTATAATCATTAGTTACTTTCCTGTTGCTGTGATAAAACACCATGGCCAAGGGAACTGATAGAAAGGTTCTGTTTGACTTACGGTTCCAGGAGCATACGAGTCTGTCATAGCTGGAAGCAGTTCAGCAAGCTGCTGTCATGCTGAGAGCTCACTTCATGAACTGAAAACACAAAGAAAAAATAAACAAGAAACGTCAGGAGTCTTTAAACATTCTAAGTCTGCCTCCAGGAACATAGTTCCCTGCCCAAACAGCAGCACCGCCTGGAGAACAAATATTTCAACATCTGAGTTAATGGGGGACATTTTCATTCAAACCACCACACGATTCTCTTCATGAGAATCTACCAGTGAATTAGACCTTTACATGTTCCATTTGTCTACTAAAATTCCTTTTACTAATTGCAGGAATGTGGGTTATTTATACTCTTGTTTTAGGTTACTATTACTTTGATGTAACACCACGACCAAAAAACAAACTTGGGGAGGAAAGGGTTTTTTTCCCTCATAGTTCCATGTAACAGTTCACCATCAAAAGGAGTGAGGGTGGGACTTCAAACACTGCAAGAAACTGGAGGCAGGGGCTGCCATGGAGGAGTTGCTTACTGGTTGACTCTTCATAGACCAGTCTGCTTTCTTCCAGAACCCAGGATCACCAGCACAAGGATAGCACCACCCACAGTGGACTGGGCCCTCCCCCATCAATTGCTAATCAAGAAAATGCCTTACATCTGGATCTTATGAAGGTATTTTCTCAATTGATGTTTATTCCTTTCAGATAACTCTAGCTGTGTCAAGTGGACATAGAACTAACTACCACAATCCTTGAATATAATTATAACTGTTTTAAACCCCTTATCTGATAACTCTGTCATGCCTATAATATAGGGGTCAGTTATAGGACAGATTTCTCTCTTTTCTCCTCCATGTAGATTTGTTTTGCTCAAAATATAGTGGGTGCTGCATGCTTTGTGTGTCTGAATTTTATTATCTTCTTGAATTGAATATTGGGCTTCATTCTATATAGCATAGCAATTGCTTGATCCTTTCAGTCTCGATTTTGTGATATGTCTGGTGGTTCAAGAGTCTCATTTCACTCTAGGGCTAATTTTTCCTACTTGTGGAGAATGACCTTTGTTAATTAGGCTTCTATTGCTGTGCTAAAATACCATGACAAATGTTGAGAGGAAAGTGTTTCTTTTACTTACGCTTTCACATCACAATCCACCGAGAAAAGTCAAGGCTGAAATTCAAGGCAGGAACCTAGAGAAGGGAGCTGGTGAAGAGGCTTTGCAGGGGTGCTCCTTACTGCTTTGCTCCTCACAACTAGACCAGCCTTCTTTCTTATACACTGCAGGACCATCCACCCAGGGTTGGTATCACCCACAATGGTTGATTATCTTAATTACTTTTATATTGCTGTGATGAAATACCGTTACCAAGACAATTATAAAAGAAAACATTTAATGTGGCTTACAATTTCAGAGGAATAGACTTCATGATGGAAGAACAAAGGAACAGCTCAGAGCTCACATCTTGATCCCCAACCACAAGGCAGAGACAAAGTAGGAAGCACGAGAATCTTCTGAAACCTCAAGGCCCACTCCCAATGACACACCTCCTCCAACAACCCATACTTCTCAAATCTCCCAATTATTTCCACCAACTGGAGACTGGTGTAGGAGGTCCTTCTGTCTAAGTGTTGCCTCCATTAATTAATAAAGAAACTGTCTTGGCCTGTTGATAGGGCAGAACTTAGGTAGGTGGTGGAGACAGAACTGAATTCTGGGAGGAAGAAAGCAGAGTCATAGAGATGCCATGGATCCGCCAGAGACAGATGCTGGAAATTTTACCCCATAAGCCACTGCCATGTGGTGATACACAGATTAATAGAAATGGGCTAACTTAAGATGTAAGACTTAGCCAATGAGAAACTAGAGCTAACAGGCCAAGCAGTAATTGAATTAATACAATTTCTGTGTGGTTATTTTGAGGCTAAGCTAGCCAGGTGGCCAAGACGAACAAGCAGGCCCTCATCCTACAGGAGACCAAGTATACAAATATATGAACCTATGGGGCCATTCTCACACAAACCATCACACTGGACCTTCATATGTAAATCATGAGTTAAAAAATTTTTCCCATGGGCAAATCTCATGAAGACATTCTGTCAAATGAGAGTTCCCTTGACAAACGACTGTACCTTGTCCCAAGATGACATAAAGCTAGCCAAGATAGGGCCTTCCTAAATTCTCTACTGAATGTCTAAGGGCGTTGTACAGTGACTAGAAGCAACACTGATAGTATAAAAGTTCTAGCTGGACATTTGTAAAAATCTGTCTTCTCACCACTATAAGGGAGGAAAGGCCAAGATACCATCTTTTCATATTTAGAACTCACACTGTATTTTCCAGGCTGAAGTTGGTTTTAGGCTAAAAAGATAAGTTAGAAATGGGGCTTCCAGGAGGTAATTAATCACTTGCAATCAGGACTTATAGCTATTCACAGGATGTGAAAGACTCTAAAGAAAGAATAAGTGACTTTGTCATCTTTGGGGGGTCATTACAAATCCTGCTAAGGTTACACTCATTAAAACTGCTATTAAGTTTTCTTCCCCCATCAGGATAGTTAATTAATTCTTCCTTATATTTTAAGATTAAAGATATTATGAGTTAAAATAAAAATTAGCATGTCCATAGACAGGCCAATGTGACAATTTTAGGAAGTTGTTGAAAGATCCTCCCCATCAAAAAAATTAAAATGAGATTGTGGTAAAATATTCTGAGCCCCTAAGTTAAAGGGCAAACATTGGCAGCCAGTGGACATTTAAAACCTTATTTCATTAATTTGGCCTGAATTCTTCTTCTGTTTTGTTTTGTGTTTCATTAACAGTGATTTTATATTCATTTAGACTATATTGTTTTTATAAAGCTAGTTTCAAGGTAAATTCTTGAAGGAAAAGTTCAGTTACAAATCCAAAATCCCAGGACCTACAGTGCAACAACAACAACAAAAAAACTCTCTCTCATTGATAACCTCGTAAGAAATCCACATCCCTTTAATTGCACAGAGTATACACAATCACTCTATGCTCTGCAGTTTACTGTAAATGACTATTTCGCAGTATTTAGTTGGTTCTTCATCTTATCCCTGCTTTTTCTGTAGCATCTGCATAATTTGGTTGAAAGCCTAATCTTTGAGAATAAACTAGTAATATTCCTAAAGCAAGGTGCTTGACAATCTCCCAAGCACTTTATGTGTATTAAATATTGCTAATGTTCTATGAATTAGATCTCACACTTATTTTCTGTATTTTATAGACCGAAATACTGCAATACAAGGAAGCACATAACTCATCCAAATGGTGGAACCAGGAAATTAACTTAGAACCAGGCTCTAGCTCCTCTTGACATTACAATGTTCTGCTTCTTGGCCATTCATGGGTGTTTGAGCAAAAGCACATGATTTTGATAAGTAACCTGGATACCAAGTTCTCTGGAGTATCTGAGTACAAAAGAGTCTCCTCAAACACTGATTACCTGATGCAACATGTAGGTTAAAGCAATGAGATGCTCTAAAGCCTAACTCTGGGAATAAAATTGAATGTTTTACATCTCTGACTTGATCCTAATGGTACGATCGAATATGGGTTGGCATGGTGATGGAATGAAGATGAACTAAAATGGACAGTAAAAAAGTTGCAATGAAAGACTGCCTTGAGTATTTGTGAATGTTGACTTGGTCAAGGCTCATTTGAGACATCCCATTGTCTACTTCTAGGACCCAGAAAACATCATTTATAACATTAAAAAAGTCCTTAAAAATTAGGAAATTCGAATTGAGGTCTGTCTTAATGAGAATACCCTAGCAAGTACACAAAATAAGAACTACAGGGGAAGGTAAGAAGACTTCTCAGGAGCAGTAAAAGTAGCAGGTGCAGGTAATCAGGGCACATGCTGCAATTCACTTTGTTAAAGAGTATCATTGTTATAATATTCTGAATGTTGAATATAAAAATACCCAAGTACATTCTGAGGACTCAAATGCAATAGGTCTTTGGTAAAGCCTAGCATTTGTGTGTGTGTGTATTGAAAATTTCATTGGTGCTTCTGATGTCCAGCCAATGAGGAGACTTACAGGAAAGAATACAATGTGAGAAGTAACGGCTGTGGGGACACATGAAGGAACACCTGTTCTAGTGTACAGCATAGTGGGACACAGATTTTTATGGCAAGTTAAAATTAGTGATCAATTTAAAATGAGTCAAAAAAAGTCAACAAACTTCAAAAAAAGTCAATTTAAAATGAGACTTTCAAATAAAGAGTTAAGTAGCTAAGAGAAAACACAGTAAAGAAAAAAAAAGAAATAAAGATTGCAGAAAGTGACAAAGCATCAGACACACAAGTGAAAGAATCTGAATTAAGACCACAGACCCTCATAAAGCTGGGTGTGGAGGTGTAGACCTGGAATCCCAGAACTGGAGTTGGACAAGATGATCCCAGGTATTCTTCCCAGTTCCTTTCCTTTAAGTCTCCTCATTGGCTGGACATCAGAAGCACCAATGAAGCTTTCAACACACACACACAAATGCTAGGCCTTACCAAAGACCTAGTCTACTTAGAATGCTAAACTCTAGATTCGGTGGTGAAATGATTAAAGAAATTCCAGCCATGAGAATAACAAGTTGCGCTTAAATGCCTGCTAGGGAGTACTCCCCTCATGCTACAAATCTACTAACATAAACTCAGAAACACAAGGTTTGCCCAACCACTTGTGCTTCATGGGAAAATAAAAACAAGTTTTCTAAATGATATTCATAAACTCATTCTGTTTAATCATTTACTTAATTCAAATTCCTGGTATCATTCTCATGTCTGCATTGGAAGTGATTTTGTAAGCAGAAGTATTTATTTAAAATTAAATTTTAATTACACAAAAATACATGAATATATTCTCCATATAAACGATTAAATGATCAGACATAAAGGGTATTTAATTTCATTGCCAATCTTGAGTTCTTCTTCCTAAATTCTTCCTATACTGACACTTTTACCAATCTAGTATGTCTATTTCTAGGCTTTCTTTATGCATATTTATATACATTACATGGCATTATTTTAAATATGAATTATAAAACATAAGTATAACTATTAAAAATATAAAAACATCATCACAATGGATGAGTTCTCTACAGTTTTTTCTGGAGATTGAATATTACATTGCATAAAATAGATTAGTAAATAAGTGTGTGTGAATGATGATTACAAAGACTAGTGATTTCAGACTAGGAGAGCAGACCCTTGATTTTGGATAAATCAGTACTTCCTGTGTGTATATGTGTACATGTTTTTGTGCATGCAGGTGTGTACATGCAAATGTGTTCATGTACATCTGTACATGTAGGCCATATTTCAACTGTTTATATATGTATGTATGAATTTATATATGACATACATAACATATATATATATAAAACACCTATCACACACATACACACACACACATTTTCTTACTGCTCTAGAGTTTATCCAGGGAAAGTTCCAGGGATCTTCCTCCACCTCCCTCGCATTATCACTAGGATTACAACTATGTACCCTAGCACCCACCTTTTTTATATTTGTTCTGGATTTCACACTCAAGTCCTATGTTTTAATGGAAATCAATTTATCAACTGGGTTACCTCCTTGGTTCCAAATCACTACTTCTTTTCACCTATTTCATTATCTTTGAGATGGACTCAATATTAATTTTCTGAAAGACTGAAAACACCAAGAACAATGTCTTCTTTGAAGAGGGGGAGAGTTGGTCTTATTTCTGCATTGTCTTTGCTTCACTAATAAGACATTCAAAAGCATTCCTCTCCTTCTTATCAGATGGGAAGTTAATGGTCCATAGCCAAATATTAGAAATGGCTTCTAAAATTTCCATTTGTGTTCTTTCATTGGTGTCTCCAAAATGATAATATTATGTCACAAGCTGGTTTCGTTTCCTATGAAAACTATGCTTACACACTAGGCATCATGATCAGTTCTTTATACCTTTGTAGCCAATCCCACATACTGACCTCCTAGGACCATTCCTACAGTTTAGGTCCTCATTGTAATTGATATGATATAGAGACCTAAACTGTGGTTACTCTCTGTGTGTCCAGTATCTCATACACTAGCTCCCAATTCTTCCTCAGCTCTAACTGCCACAAAAATTTTCCATCATCCAACATTCATAGTCATCAGCCTGAGCTTAAATTGGAGGCTTTTAATATTAAGTCTCAAATAGTGTCTCTATATTGGTGTCTCCTACCCACAGACTATTAGCTCCCACAAAGTCAACAGTTCTCTATTGAATGCCCTGTACTTTGCAGCCTCATGAAATTTGGGGGACATTATGGTGAAAGCATGTTGAAATAGCCTTCACCTCATGGCCAGAAAAGATATAGAGAAAGAAAAAGAGATAAGAGTGCAATAAGCCCTTTAGGGGCAAAATTTCTAGGAACAAAATCCTCCCAATAGGTTTGATCGTGTGTAGGTCGTGTTTCGTTAGCCACAGCTGTTCTAAGTTTGTGTGGGTAACAGCCACATCATGCTCAGAGCACATGATTTCACAGCAAAATCCCCAACATTGTTCTCCATCTTATCTTTTTGCAGCCTCTTCTGAGACTCATCCTCAGTCTGGGGATGACAGGATGGATACAGATGTCCCACCTATAGCTGAACACTCAGACACTTATTCTTAGCACTTTGTACAGTAATGTATTTTTGCATCACTCAGTGCAAGAAAAAGCCTCTCTGACCAAGGTAGGAACATCTCAAACCTGTGACTATAAATATTTAGAAGGCAGTTCAGCAACATAATCATTTTTGAGAAGAACATCAATATGTTCGCCTCTAGAGCCTGTGACGTCCCTAACCATGGTTTTGACAAGTTTACAGTACTGGGTGTGAATTCCCTATTGTGAAGCAGTACTCAAATTCAATCCAGTAGGAAGGTAGTCAGGCCCGTAAACAGTACTGCCACTATTGCACTGGAGAGTACATCCTGCTTGGCAGATTAGTATTACAGCATGTGGGGGCCCAGCATTGGATAAAGTCATTGATGGCTTTTCTCCCTAGGCAACTTTCATTGCACCATCCAGCACTAAAACACCAAGTCAGTAGGGGACGTTCCTCAGTCAGTTCAAGGTTAACTTCTCTGTGTCCTGTGTCCTTCAACCAAAGTCTAAGGTGTCTTCAACAATATGAACTTACCTGGTTATGGTGGGAAGAAAAGTACAATTGCAATGACCTGCACTGGTTTGGATGCCTCTGGGGCCTCTCTGGTCAGTAACACATAAGGAAATAACCTGTGTCTCAAAGTGAGATCTTCATTTAGTGATCTATGTTTTTTGAGAGTAGCATTATATATAATGTGGCTATTTTTGTTCAAAACTCTGTTTAAAATTATATTTTTAATCAGATTAAAAACTAGTGGGGTTTCATAAGACTTCTTCATACATCCTTAGTTTTTGCTAATTCATTCCCTATCCCTTCATTTTAGCAATCCGTTGTCCCTATACCTACTTAAACCTTTAGCTCCAAGTGCTCACCCCTGTTTGTTTGTGTCATATGTGTCCTCTTACTAATTTTTGCATGAATTACAATATCAGAAATTCCCAAGCAGGTTTTTCATGCAGACTTCATCTTGGTTAAGCCTACTCCTGGCCCCCATTTCCTCATCCCTTCACTACCTGCTGGAACCCTTCTGCTCCCAGCATCCTCCTCTCTACTTTCATTAATGGAATGATTAGTAAAACCTGCTATCATCAAAATAATCAGGCTCTCTCTGTTTGACTTGCTAAGATTTAACTTCTGTAGATTGAAGTGAATTTTTTAAGCCAAATCAGAGATCATAAGAAAATCTTAATTATTACCTTGACTTTATTTTTTTGTACTTTCATTTTGGGGAACATTAAATAGAAAACAATGCTTGGAATAGACTGCTGCAGACAGATATGTCTTGCAACAGTTCCTAGCAACAGTTCCTAGGCCCATATACAGAATCAATTTCCTAAAAGAAAGGGGGAAAAAAGCACCACCAATATCTTTGTGGTGTCAAAAATACCCCTGAGCAATTGTCTCATGACTTTATCAGAAGGATACTGATTGTTACTGTTAACAATAATTTGCATACAAAATTTCTAATATACATGTCAGTTTATATATACTCAAGTGATTTAAATATGGTTACTTATAACACTATACAGTATGCTCTGTATTTTTATTATAAATCTGCACAGCATGACTCAGCATGACACTATATGAGCCAAAGCTACTACATGATTTCCTGAATAACACAGAAGTATTTGGACGTACCCATATTTGGCAAGTCTGACTACCATTGGATGAAAGCTTGGAAAGAAAAGCATCTTAAGTATATAAGAAAATGAAATGATTCAGTTGGTGGGGGAGGGCAACAGCAGAAAACCAGACACTGGGAGAACTGCAGTGGGTGGGTGCCTGCTCATTCCACTTCATTTCTAGAACACAAGGAAGATAACCCTGTAGCAGAGCACACAGCCAGTGAGAGGCAGTAAGTATGCCTTTTGAGATTCGGTTTATTAAGAAGTTGTAATTCCAGGAAGGTTTTTTAACTAGGACAGTTCAAACCTTCACTTTAAAAAAAATTACAATTTAATTCCAGAAATATCAATTTATAGAAAGCCCAAGGGCTAGAGACTTACACTGAGGATAAAGAAAGAATCACTACTTAATATTTAAAAGAAAATGCTGTTCATAAAATAGATTAGTCTGAAAAGTACTGAATTGTGTTTACTTTTAAAAAGTATTCCCATGAACAACATTCTAACCTGTATATTCATATGTTAGGGTTTAGTTCATGACTCTGCTCCTTTAAAGATGATGGCATTTTCATAGACTGCATCTTGATCAAATAGACTTTCACTCCAGGAGAGAAGTCATAAGACTTGCCCAACAGTCGCAACTCAAGCCACAGTAACACGATAGCACCACACCACTCTGAAAAGTAAACTGAAGACTCTCCACAGAAAATTTCAGTGATGTTGCAAGGGGAGGATGCGGGCCCTTTTGGTCTGTCCCGCCCGGCTCCCTGGTCACACAGCTGCACGGCCTGCTTTTGGCCCTGGCTTATACCCAGAATAATCATGCACAATCTGGTTCATTTAAATACTGCCTGGCCATTAGTTCTAGCCTCCACTGGCTAATTCTCACATCTTATTTCAACCCATTCTAAAAGTCTGTGTGTCACCACGAGGTGGTGTCTTATCAGAAGATTCTAACCTGCATCCATCTGGGCCAGAGGATCATGACGTCTGGCACACTTCCTTTCTTCTCAGAACTTTCGTTCTGTCTACTCCGCCCACCTAAGGGCTGACCTATCTTATAGGCCAGGCAGCTTCTTTATTAACCAATGAAAGCAACAGAAATAAAGAAGGACCCTTCTACACCACAGTGAGGATGTGGAGAACCTTCAAGCCACTCACTGCTTAAGAGCATGAAAAGTGGTAAAAAGCACTCTGAAAAATGCACTGGCAAATTCTTAAAATGCTGGTCAAACACTTGTCTGATGATGGAGCCATTCACCTCTCAAGCAGTCACCAAAAAATTAAATGCTCATGTTTCTACACAAAGGAAGACAGAAGCTTTAGATAGAATAGTCCCAACTCAGAAGCAGACCAAACTCATCAACAAATGAGCAAACACAGCAGTGTCTTTACATAAACTATGCTATCGAACGACACAAAGAAGAAAGTATTGGCAAAAACTATGTGAATGGAAATATAACTACACAAAACAGAACAAAGTGGATAAAAACTGAATAAAATGTACCATTAACTCTGCAAAATTTGAGAAAATGTGTCAAAATGAATCTGACTCTCTGGAAGTAGGAGATGGAGAAGGAAGGATAGAAGAGCAGGTGGGGTTTATCAAGACTTTTTTATGTTTTTGTTTTATTTTTACCATGAGAATAATGTTCATTATTTTAATTGTAGTAATGAATTCATAAGTGCACACATATGTCAAAACTTACCAAATTTAAGTATGCACAGTTTGTTGTTTGCCAGTTAATTTCCAAAAAAAAAAAATTTTTTTTTTCCTCAATTGTCTGGGAGATTTTTCAGGTTGACGAAGCTTTCATGTTATTCATCGCATAAGCTTACTAAGTAGACTACGGAGTACAAAATAAGAGAGTGAAAATTAAACTAAACAGGACTTATCTTGGAAAATGTCTACATTCACCAGTTTACAAAAAACAATAATAAAATAAAGGTGAGTTGCGTAACTTTTAAAGCATAAAGAACTGTCAACCAGTAAATGTAAATTAGTATATGTATGTGAATTGTGAATGTTATAAGAGCATGCCATAAGGAAAAAATCAGTCAAGAATGAAGAATTATTATAAAATAACAATGATGATGGTGATAATGATGGGGAAACTTTGGGAAATGTAGGACAAGTTACAGCCCAAATACTGAAATGGATAATGACAATGCATAATCATTGCCAGACTGATCAAGTTGCTAAGTATGCAATGTTTTTGTGTATCAGTCATATCTCCATAATAAAATGCATCTTAACTTACTGGGTAATAGAGATTAGCTCTTCATGTCTAGACAATAGAAATGACCTAGCTGGTGACAGAATTGTGTCTTTTTCATTTTTGTATGCTTAGCACAGAATCCTATACCTAATGAATAATGGTGTTCAATAAATACCTGATGGAGGAGTGAATAATTGAATTATTGGCTGAGGAGTATGCTCTCTGACATTAAGAGCTACGATAAAAGCTGTTTCTCTAATTAGAATTTAAAGCTTCATTATGGGAAGGTACTGCCTCTGAATTTAGGAAAATAGAAGTTAGGGGTTGTGGGGATTGTGTATACCCTCTCACTCTGGCCCCTTAGACAGCTTTTGATATATATTTTTCCTGCTGCTGGGTTTTGATTTAGCACTTATAATAAAGTCTAAATATGATTCTTGCATATTGTAATTTCATTCACATAGCATTTTATTTGATTTCTTACAGATCCTTTGTATAAGGAAACATAGTCACCAAGAATAATGTTATAGAGACAAGGAGAAGAATTCTTCAAACCAGTTTGCAAAACATTCACTTAAGTGACTGACTCATCTCTCTGCCCCAGTGTTACAACTATCCAATAATAACTATCCTATAGACAAGGCCTCCCAAAGGTTTCCTTTCCTTTACAGCTGCCTGCTTTTCCCTCACTGTATTTCATGTCTTTGCCTTGTTTCTACTGGTCTCTTTCTTCTAAGATTATAATTCTTGCATCATAAGATATCAAATTTATGGTTGGGAAAAAGTTAACATTTAATTTTTAAATATTATCCTTTTTAATTATGAAATTAAAAAAGAATTCGAAAATTAAGCATCCAATTGTTTTAAGACTTGCAAACGACACATAACAAGAACACATAACATAGCAGGTTGCCCTGAAGAGACATATGTTTCCTACTCCTGGACATCCATTAGTCTACATGCAGCCACCAAAAGGTAAAGATAATCCTTTTCTCTATGTGGGAAAGCAGGTATCCTGTACCTATGGCTAGTACCTAAAGGTAGGAAGGGACAAAGAACATAAGAAGATACAAACAAGTTCAGCTTCTCAAATACTGATGATCTTTCTAGAACTCATCCCAGGCTGAGTAACCTCAAGGTGAAAGACAGTTAATGATCAAAGAAAATAACTAATGTTTGATTACCTGATACAATACTGAAGCAAATACTATTAAGAGACTCCACTGTCTGACTACTTCTACCAAGTGCCTGTAGAGAGAATTGCAGACCAGATCAGAAAGTGTAAAAGTTGAAAGAAGCTTGAGAATCACTGAGATTTAATGATGGGGCAGCAAAAGAAAATAATTGCCTAAAATAGCAAAATGAACTAAGAGGCAAGTCTAACCCTATCTGCCACTTGCTCTTTCTTCCCTCCCATCAGCTATTGTCCATTGGTCTGCAAATCTCTTCCCTAAGAAATATTCTACCTTTGAATAATTTTCCCCCCAGTATACCTAAAAATGACAGGAGCTACCCCAAAGTTCAGCTAAACCAAGAGTCTTGTAAGTTCCTTTTTAACACTTAGAAAAATCACACCCTCTTGGCCCTGTGTGGTAGTCTGAATGTAATTGGTCCCCAAAAGCTCATCAGGAATGACACTATTAGGGGGTGTTGCCTTGATAAAGTAGGTGTGTCTTTTCTGGAGGAAGTATGTCACTGTGGGAGCAGACTTTGAGGTCTCCTATGCTCAAGATATTGCCCAGTGTCTCAGTTTATTTCCTGTTGGCTACACAAGATGTAGAGCTTTCATCTGCCTCTCCAGCACCGTGTCTACCTGCACACCATGCTGCACTATGATGATAATGGACTGAGCCTCTGAACTGTAAGCCAACAAATAAATGTTTTCTTTAAGAGTTGCTATGGTCATGGTGTCTCTTCACAGCAATAGAAACCCTAACTAAAACAAAATACACACCTTAGCTACAAATCAGAAGAGGACCATAGAAAAATATACTCCAAAGGAAAAGTGATTAAATAAATATTTTTCTGAAATAAAACATTACTCAAATCTGTATGATAACTGTTTTTGATCTAATTTACTTCTCCTTTTTCTGATGTAACTGCATATATAATATATTGTATTGTGCTTACCACTGTGAAGAAACAAGAACAGCAAAAAGAAAGGGAAAAGAAGGCAGGAACAAGTAATAAAAATATATTTTATACTATGTATAATTCAGAGTAGATATACATATACAGATTATATATGCAAATTATATATATATATATCATCCTCATGTGTGTGCACACGTGTGTGTGTGTCTGTGTATGTGTGTGTGTACCTTCATATCCTCTGCTCCAGTGAAGCTGAGAGCAAATTATAATATTCAGGCAGTTATAATTGATCACAGAGCTGACGAAAAGGTCACATGTCAGTGATATATGTTTGTTGAGCATCTGACTTTGTAAAGACTTGGCCAATGAATAGTCTTTCAGGAAAGTCAAGAGAAAGACTAAATTTTCTTTGCTAAAGGTCTATGTCCAGTTCAATACCCAAGTAACCATCACCTTTAGGCTACTTTTCATGCCTTCACAACTGAAAAACTAAAACTTAATAGTAATATATTTCTTTTTTCTTCTTTTTACTATTTTAATTTTTTAAAAAAGAAAACACACTATGTTTTTTCATTTTACATACCAATCCCAGTTCCCACTCCCTCCCTTTCTCCCATCCCTTTCATCCACCCCTCACCCATTCCCATCCACTCCTCAGAAAAGGTAAGGCACATTGCTTTGGGGAAGGCCCAAGGCCCTCCATTCTATATCTACTGAGCAAGATATCTATCAAAAAAGAAAGGGTTCCCAAAAAGCCAGTACAAGCAGTGGGAATAAATCTTGGTACCACTGCCAGTGGCCCCTCAGTCTGCCCCAGCCATATAGCTGTCACCCACATTCAGAGGGACTAGTTTGGACCTATGCTGTTTCTTTCCCTGTCCGGCTGGAGTTGGTGAGCTCCCATTAGCTCAGGTAAACTGTTTCAGTGGGTGTACCCATCATAGTCTTGACCTCTTTGCTCATATTCTCACTCCTCCCACTCTTCAACCAGACTTTGGGAGCTCAGTCCAATGCTGTGATGCAGGTCTCTGCCTCTGTTTCCATCAGTTACTGAATGAAGTTTCTATGGTGATATTTAAGATAGTTATCAGTCTGACTACAGGGCAAGGCCAGTTCAGGTACCCACTCCAGTATTGTTTAGGGTCTTATCTGAGGCCGTCCTTGTGGATTCCTGGGAATTTCTCTAGTGTCAAGTTTCTTACTAGCCCCATAATGGTTCCCTCAATCAAAGTATCTCGTTCTTTGCTTTCATCTCTGTCCTTTCTCCATCTGAACTATCCCTTTCTCTCAAGTTCTCTCCTTCCTCCCGTTATTCCCTCCTCTTCCCTTTCCAGTCTCCTTACTCCCCCACACCCATGTTCCCAATTTTGTCAGGCAATCTTGTCTATTTCCCCTATGTGTGTTTTTCTTAGGATTGACTTTGTTACTTAGCTTCTCTAGGATCGAGGACTATAGGCTCAATATCCTTTGCTTTACAGCTAGTATCCACTTGTGAGTGAGTACATATGTTCATTTTTCTGGGTCTGGGCTACCTCTCACAGGATTTTTTTTCTAGTTTTATCTGTTTGCATGCAAATTTCAAGATGTCATTGTTTTTTTTTTACCACTAAGTAGTACTGTAATGTGTAAATGTGCCATATTTTCTTTAGCAATTATTTACTTGAGTGGCATTTAGGTTGTTTCCAAGTTATGGATATTACAAATAATGCTGATATGAACATAGTGGTATTGCTAGGTCCTGATGAGACTGATTTCTAATTTTCTGATTAACTGTCATACTGATTTCCAAAATGGTTGTACAAGTTTGCACTCTCACCAACAATGGTGGAGTGTTCCCCTTACTCCACATCCTCTCCAGCATAAGCTATCATTAGTGTTTTTGATCTTAGCCATTCTGAAAGGCCTAAGATGGTATGTCAGAGTTGCTTTAATTTGCATTTCGCTGATGGCTAAGGACTTTGAACATTTCAGTGTCTTTCAGCCAATTGAGATTCTTCTGTTGAAAATTCTCTGTTTAGTTTTGCACCCCATTCTTAATTGGATTATTTAGAATTTTGTTGAATAATTTCTTGAGTTCTTTATATATTTTGGAGATCAGTCTTTTGTCTGATGTGGGATTGGCGAATATCTTTTTCATTAAGTAGGCTAATTTTTGACAAAGAAACTAAAATTATACATTGAAAAAAAGAAAGTGTCTTCAACAAATGGTGCTGGCATAACTGGATGTCAACCTGTAGAAGAATGCATATTGATCCCCATGCACAAAACTCAAGTCCAAATAGTTTAAAAACCTCAATATAAATTTGACCAAGCTGAACTTGATGGAAGAAAAAGTGGAAAATAGCTTCAATACTACTTCCTAAATATAACCTCAGTAGCACAGAAACAGAGAGCAACAATAAATAAATGGGACCTCCTAAAACTGAGAAGATTCTGTAAAGCAAAGGATACAGTCAATAAGACAAAAAGGCAGCCTACTGAATGGGAAAAGGTCCTCAATAGCAATATATTTCGTGAATTGTAGTCACTTAAACATATTAAAAAGAGGTGAAATTTTGGATTCTAAAATGCCCCACAATATGTGATGACATTCATTTAATGAAAATTAATTGATTATCTTAAGGGAAGTATTTTTAAACAGAGTGAGAGACAACCCACAGAATGGAGAAAATAGTCAAATGAATTGCACAGACAGTTTTCAAATGAAGTAGCAGTGTCAATAAATGAATGAAAAAATGTTCCATATGCATTCCATCAGGAATATGCATTGAGATTCCATCCCAGCCCTGTCAGAATAGCTATCATTAAGAAAACAAACAACAGCACTCACAAGAATATTGAAAGAAAGAAAGATTTATACACCATTTGCCAGAATGTAAATTAGTTCAGCCACTACAAGAATCCCTATGGACATCGCTCAAATGCTAAAAATAGGATTCTATTCTATTCATTTCTCCCCATCCTTGTTATCTAAATTAACATATACAAAATATATGAACATTAGGGTTCTAATTATCACACTATCCATAACAGTCAAAACAATCAGCCTGGTTATTTCCCAGTAAGTGAATAAAGGAACTATGATACATGCACACTGGAATTTTATTCAGTCATAAAGAAAGAAAATACATCATTTTTAGAAAAATATACACAAACAGTGTAAGCTACTTTTCTCTAACCAAACACCTGAAATAACAAACTTACTGCATAAAAGGTTTTATTTTGCTATCAGTTGCAGGTAGCTTCTGGCCCATCATGGCAGGGAAGACATGGGGCAGGTTTTCAGTGCCCCATCATGCCCCAGGAAGCAGAAGGAAATGGATGCCTATGTTCAGCTGATTTTCTTCTTATATTACTTAAGGACCCAACCCCAAGGAATGCTATAGGGTGGGTCTTCCTTTCCCAATTAACTGAACCAAAATAATGCCTCTCTGGTGTACAGGAGGTTTTTTTCTCCTAGGTGACTCTTGTTGAGTTGACTGTTACCACTATCAGAGACATAGAAACAGAAGGAATAGTTTGGAAAAAACAGCAACAAATGGTATATAGGAACAATGGAAAGTAATGGGTGATTTGATATGAGCAAAGTACATGGTATGCATTCATGAAAATATTAATGAAATCCATTATTTCACACACTAATATGAAGCAATTTTAAAATTATAAATAAAATTGAGTTAAAAAGAAACAGAAGATATTTTTACTCAGTTGACACAAAACCTGGAAAGAATAATCTAAGAACTAAAAATGAGTATTTTATTATTAGTAAACAATTGTTTCAGGAAACAAAATTGAAGCCACAGACTCACCATCAATCATAGCATAAATAAATAAACAAAGATAAAATGCCGATCAGCAGCACTGAATTATTGAGCCCAGAGCCTGTCTGCTACAATTTTATTATAAGTCAAAAATCAAAATTGCATGAACTCATAAAAACTCGATATTTATAAACATCATAGTCAAATTATGGAAATTGTCCAACATAGCAAAGTCAGTTGAACACATCATAATAACAATTTGAAAAGGAATGTCCAACCAAAAAAATAATGAACCATACTCACCAGGATCTCATATAAACAGGATGATATTAGCCAGATGGGAAAACTAACTCAAGTCTAGGAGTTGCATCTTGGTACAATGAGTACATACCATACAGAAAATCAAGAGGTTCTCTAACAACTGTTCAAGTCATACATACACACACACACACACACACACACACACACACACACACACAGACATCACCTACATCATCACCATAATAGTAATAATGATATCAACAACAATGACAATAAACCCAACACCATTTACAAAGTGAAGAAGGCTGCAGGGATAGTTTGTTCAGTAGAGT
>JAQHUG010000045.1:5639939-5673532 GCA_028555095.1 Dicrostonyx torquatus
CTCTCTCTCTCTCTCTTTCTGCACACTGACTTCCCAGGCCTGTATACACCCCTCTAATAAAATCCTAAGTGTTTTTGTTGCATGTTCCATGTTTCCTTCTCACTCATGCCAGGGAATTTCACTGGTTCTGTGAGACTCAGGAGGTTCTCCTGCCCAGAGCTCCTCTCCTGAGGTTGGGATCCAGAACCAGGTATTTTTTCCACAACAATCATGTGTTCCATCTGCCTGAGCATGATTTCTACACACACCACTGGCTTCAACTGCTGAGTTTCCCTCATTCTGATCAACTTAACTGTTTCTCCAAACCCGAGGAATTGACCACTGAGCTCCCAGCAATCTTTTGGTGTTCCTAGAAACAGGGGGACAGCCCCTCAACCATGCCCTTCACAGCTATGGTTGAGCCCTTCACTGACATTCATCTCTGGATTGCTCCCCTTAGCTAAAATCGTATTTGAATGACCAGAGTCAGTCTTCCATGACTGGAGGCCCAGGGTCCCTCAGATTTTTTCTTCTTTTTTTTTCTTTTTTTCTTTTGGACCACTCATCAGTGGTCCCCACCATAGCCTCTCCAGCTTCTGAGTTGCCCCGATCAGAGACAGTCAGGCTTAAACATCGCATCTGTAGGTAGAGGACACTCTTCTACAAGCAAGCCCTCTGGTGTTCACCACCATCACATCCCACCTATGGAGGGAGACATCCCCCTATAAGTCCTCTGGTGTCACCGTTTTTGTGGGTTTTTATGGCTTCAACTATGGGTAGCAAGCCATCCAAGACCATCAATCCATCCTCCCCCCTGGGATGCCTTTTAGAGACCCTAAATCCCCAGGCCTTAATGCCTACTTGCAGATTCCCACCCTTGTCCATCTTTAAAAAAAATGGCCTTGTTACAATTTAGATAACAATTTAAAGTGGCTGCCTAATGGCACTTTTGATCCCGATATTCTACTGAAGCTTTCTAACTAGTGTCAGCACACAGGCAAATAGAAGGAGTTTCCTTATATCCAAGCCTTTTAATATCTAAGCTCAAAGTTCCAGTTTTATAATCTCACTTTTTATGATATCTATATGGTCCTATCTAATAACTTACTTCCTAAAGACCATAGGCAAGTTTTGCAGCAGGCTAGACTACATGCAGACAAGGTTCACAAAACACATGCAATACACCCTCTGGGGGCAGAGGCAGTCCCCAAGTGGGAACCAGAACACCCCAGGTAGAATTTTAGCTAGGGACCGGTTTTTGACTTGCCTTCTGGCAGGTCTCTGTAAGGCTGCCCTCAAGCCAGTAAACTATAATAAGTTTCAGAAGTCATTCAAGATACGAAGAAAAATCCTTCTGCATTTTTGGAACACCTCACTAAAGCCCTGTTACAATATACTAACTTAGATCCAGAAACCACAGAAGGCAGACAGTTACTTATGACTCATTTTTTTTTCTCAATGCTACCCTGACATTAAAACTAAACTTAGACATTTGGAGAAAGGCCCCTTAAACCCACAGGCAGAAGTCTTAGGGCTGACTTTTAATGTGTACCATGCAAGGAATAACAAAGTCCACAATCATCACTATCACATGCTAGCCACAGCCCTCCAACTGGCCAAGGTGACAGACTGCCTGATCCATGCTGTCTGTGCTGCTCCCTTGCCCCCTGCGACTCGAGAACTACCTGTGTTTCAAATGTGGTAGAGCTGGTCACAGGGTCGAAGCATGCCCTAATCCTTATTTTGGTCCCATGAGACCTTGTCCAAGATGCTATAGGGAAGGACATTGGGCAGTCAATTGTTCTCCTGCACATCATGGCATGGAGACATCAAACCCAGAAAATTCCTAAGTTGACCTTCTAGGTCTGGCCATGTATGAGTGAGGCTGGCCAGACTCCTTTGACCCAACCACAACCATCATCTGTAACAGGGGGACACAGGTAGACATCACTGTATCAGGACAGTCCATCTCCTTTCTTTTGGACACTGGAGCCACATACTTGGTACTGAGGGAATTCTGAGGACCTACCTCTCCTTCTAGTTTCTCTATTGTCAGGGTAGGGGGACAGCATTATCTACCTCAGCAGACCCCACCACTTAACTGTGTTTTTAGGGTTGTTTATCTCACTCTTTCACTTTTAGTCATGCTGATCTGCCTGGTACCTCTAATGGGAAGAGAATTTTAGCAAAAGTAGGAGCTTCCATTTCGTTTGCTCCTCCCATTCACCTTACCTCAGAGTCACCACTCCTCCTTCTTCTAGACTCCCAACATTCCAGATCCAATGTATCTTTTCCTCTACCAGCCCCTCAGATGGACCTCCAAGTCTGAGACACCCAAAACCCCTCTGTTGCTAAACACCATTCCCCCATTATTATCCAGTAACAAGATCCCAAGACCAAATATCCCACCCACCAGGACAGGGGCTCCCTTCCAGGAATGACTAGCAGCTTGATTTTACTCATATTCCCACAATCCGATGAGTTAAATATCTCCTGATTTTGGTGGATACCACATCTGGGTGGATTGAAACGTTTCCCACCACTAACAAGAGGGCCCAGACAGTTTCCAATGTTCTTCTCTGAGAAATCATCCCCATCCTCTCTTCAGTCAGATAATTGCCCACCAGAGTTCACCTCCCAGATCTCTCAAACTTTATCTAAAGCTCTTAACATTCTCTAGCATTTTCATAGCCCATACCACCCTCAGTCTTCAGGGAAGGTAGAACAAACCAACGAGTCCTTAAAAAAATGTTCTTGTTAATATGTCACAGGAGCTTCAACTTGACTGTGTAAAACTTTTGCCTCTGGCCCTTCTTGCTTAGAGCGCTCCCCAAAATCCCCCTTTCATCTCGCCCTTTGAGCTCATATATGGGTGGCCAGTTTTAAGCCCCAGCCTCTCACCCAAAACTTCTCCCTTTGCTGATCACCTGCTTACTTTACCGTTATCCCATCTTCTATTATGGGATTTTACCAACTACTCATTACCCCAGCCATGCACTAATTCATGCCCACCGCCAATTAAAATAGATCAGTTACTATTTTCTCCCCCAGACCAATACCCCTTACTCCTTTCTCCTAAATGGCAGGGCCCCATTAAAGTAATTCTTGTATTTCCCACAGCTGCCAAGCTCAAGGGACTCTCTCATTGGATCCACTTGTCTCACCTTAAACCTTTACTCTTCCAGCTCAAGATACCCACTCAGATAAGGTAACTCAAACAGTTAAGTTCCAGAGGACACCAAGATCAGTCACTTTTTCTCCAATTCCAGAAAAATAGAAGTTTCATCACCATACTCAACCCTCCTGTGCCCAAAACTCCATATACTCTCCCTTTTCCTTTTTCTCCTATCTGCTTTACCAACTTCTCTGTATCTCCAGTGACATACTTAAATTTCCAGTTAACCACTCAGCTCTTATTACAGGGACCATCATTAAACATAGAGCTGGAGGTACAAAGATTGCCAAAAGCCCAAGTGGTAAGAAACAATAACAAGTTTGGGGACATGCACAACCACAAACTCCAAAAACTCACAAAACAGACTTTAAAATAACAGGTTTATCACTGAGTGCAGCAGTGTCTCCTGGATGTTAAGGTAATACCATGATGCTAAAGAGAATAAGTGCCTTAATATTTGCTTTAGGTAAAACATTGAGGAGTCTAATAATTCCCCTTTCTAATAAATCAGGAACAAGACAAGGCTGCCCACTCTCTCCATACCTATTCAAGATAGTACTAAAAGTTCTAGGTATAGCAATAAGATAACAAAAGAAAATCAAGGGAATATAAATTGGAAAAAAGAAGTCAAACTTTTGCTATTTGCAGATGATATGAAAGAATACACAAGTGACCCCAAGAATTCTACCAGGGAACTCCTAAAGCTGATAAACAACTTCAGTAATTTGGTGGGATACAATATTAAAAATAAATTAGTAGCCCTCCTATATACAAATGATGAACAGGCTGAGAAAGAAATCAGAGAAACATCACCCTTTAGAAAAGCCAAAAATAATATAAAATACCTTGGAGTAACTCTAACCAAACAAGTGAAAGACCTGTATGACAAGAACTTTAAGTCTTTGAAGAAAGAAGTTGAAAAAGATATCAGAAAATGGAAAATTTCCCATGCTATCTGATAGATAGGATCAACGTAATAAAAATGGTAATCCTACCAAAAGCAACCTACAGATTCAATGCAATCCCCATTAAAATCCCACCATAATTTTTCACAGACCTCAAAAGAACAATACTCAACTTCATCTGGAAAAAAATTAGGATAGTCAAAAATCCTGAATAATAAAGAAATGTCTGGAGGCATCACCATCCCTGACTTCAAGATTTACTATGGAGCCATAGTCATAAAACCAGCTTGGTATTGACATAAAAACTGACACATGGATCAATGGAATCGAACAGAAGAAGAACTTAACATTAACCCACATACCTATGAATACCTGATTTTTGACAAAGAAGTCAAAACTGTGCAATGGAAAAAAGAAAGTATCTTCAGCAAACGGTGCTAGTCTAACTGGATGTCAGTATGGATAGACTGCAAATAGATCCATGTCTATCACCATGCACAAACTCAAGTCCAAATGGATCAAAGATAACAACATAAATTTACCTACACTGAACCTGACTGAAGAGAAAGTGGGAAGCAGCCTTGAATTCACTCTCTCACACACACACATGCACACACAAAATAAATCCTATTATCAGAAATTCAGAGGGAAGAACCTTGAAGCACAATTTATTAAAAAGTCAGAGATAGAAATTAGGTTTCAATCTGAAGACCCTTAAAACAGCCAGCCACTGGCTCTTACCTTGACCTCAGTCCAAAAATGGCAGTCCTACCTCCAGGAATCTCAGAATGAAACTGTGTGTGAGAGCTGTCTCCTCCAGTCTTCTAATCATCTCTAGTTCTGGGATTAAAGGCTTGTACCCCTGGGATTAAAGGCATGCACCTCCCAGTTTCTATGGCAACTAGTGTGGCTACTTGGATTAAAGGTATGTTACCATTGCCTGGTCTCTAAGGCTGACCAATGGGGGTTGTTTTACTCTCTGATCTTCAGGCAAGCTTTATTTATTAAACTACAAATGAAATGCCAAGCTGGGTGGTGTTGGCGCATGCCTTTAATCCCAGCACTCAGAAGGCAGAGGCAGGTGGATCTCTGTGAGTTCGAGGCCAACCCGGTCTACAAGAGCTAGTTCTAGGACAGCCTCCAAAGTTACATAGAAACCCTTTCTTGAAAAAAAAATGAAATGCCACTACAAAACTCCATGTTTAGTTAGACTGAGACTGTAAAGGTGTGCTCTGGACAATTTAATACAGGTAGAGAGGACTCCTGCTTCCAGGCCCATTCTTAGCATCACTTGTGAAAACGGTTATGAATTCTAGGTCATTGGTTTCCCATTGCTGGGACTTTGTTCAGTCCTTAGCAATAATTTTTGCAGATTCTATAACTTTGTGATTATTTTAACTGTTATAAAAATTCTGGTCCGACTTAAACTTTTACTATTTAAAGCTCTCTTCAACAAGTGTTAACAGTGAAAACACATGCTATAGTGAAGGGTAAGGTAGGTTTAATGTGGCAAGGTCAGGAACACTAGAGATGAGAAATGAAAGTGTTTGCCACTGGGCATGAGATAGTCAGGTTGATCAGGTGAGAGGAATGGCAGGAATCTGGAAAAGCAACAAAACCAGCCTCAGCAGACTCTCCCAGCTCCTAAGAAACCAATAGTAACATACACAAGGCATGGTTACTATTCCATGTATGCCTATGTGTGATATCTCTCCAACTGCAACAGACTATACTGTAGGTGAGGATGGCCTCTGTCCTAGTTTGCTTTCTGTTGCTCTGATAAAACACTGATCCAAAGCAACTTGAGAAAGAAACAGTTACTTGGTTTACAGTCCATCATCCAGGGAAACCAAGGCTGGATCAGAAACCTGAAGGCAGGAATGACAGGAGGGGGGATGGAGAAATGTTGTTTACTGACTTGCTCAGCTCTCTGTCTTACACTGCCCAGGCCCACCTACCTAGGAATAATACTGGCTACAGTGTGCTTTGCTCCCCATACCAATTATCAATCAAGAAAATCCCCCACAGACATACCCACAGGCAGTTTGGATGGAGGTAATTCCTGAATTCAGATTCCCTCTTCCCAAGTACTTCTAACTCTGAACTAAAGCTGACAAGGACAGCTTCTAGAATGCCTCCACCTACGCCAGAAGAATATCATCCTCACATACAAAGACTTGGACAATAACACAGGACATCTGCAGTTAACCTTCATAGTCATATGTCTGAATTGTCAGAATGCCCCCTTGAAGTGCTTGATAGGTTGTTTTCACTGTATCCACCTACACATATACACTACAAAGGTTCTGCATCCTCGACCTGATACCATTATTCTATCACATTGTGATTTTGACACCAGTTCACTTTTCTGGAAACTGTGAAACAAAATATCCTAAAAGATAATGTCCACCATGCTTTGAAAAAGAAACAGGTCATGTTATATCATGAATACATCACTCACTTAAGTATTCATCAGAAACGTCCTTACTATTCACACTGCAGACTCCACCAGGCTCCTGATCCTCCCTCAAGGCAGTTCAGCCCCAACTCTTTTAAGAGAGTGCTTCTTCTGCCTTGTTATATAAATGTATGTTCAACTGTCAGTCTCGTGACTGAACTCATTACTTCAAAAAAGACAAGTACCAAGGGTCCTCTGTAATGTCTATAAAACCAGCACAGCTCAAAAATGTGACCCTGACTTCCCAGGGTAGGGAAAACATGATCATGGCTGTGCTGCTCCTCCAAGAAGAGACTCTGAGTGTGAGATTGGGAGGCCAAAGTAGACTTTAGACACTGCTTCCAGGACTGGGCTTACATCACGCATGTAGGTGAGTCTCTGCCCTCGCACTGGATCATGTGGGTTTCATCCAGTGCTCATAGCTTGCAGTGAGCTTCTTCATGTCTACGTGTGGTGTGGTGTGTGTGTGTGTGTGGTGTGTGTGTGTGTGTGTGTGTGTGTATTTTACAGCTGATCTTTCTGGCTCTTTCCAGTGGCCTTTACAAAATATAGGTGACTTTTCTTGCAAGTCTTAACTATTAGACTTTGTGAGGCTAAACATCCCATTACTAAACTTATTGGCCACCGAAAGAGCCCTCAGCTGCAGCCCTTCCTCTCACATCTAAAGATAACCTCAGGAACTGTCATACCCAAACCCTCTGAGGCAAAGCTGAATGAAACATGGAGAAACTGTGTCATAGTCTTCTCAGACACAGCTCACTCGTGTTTTGGTCAAGCCTGTGGTTCTGTGCTGTACTTTTGGCTTCCCATTTACAGATCCCTTTGGTAAAACGAGGAACCAGTCCCTGTGTTTCTTAACAGTGACTACTACTCTTCCAGTCAGGACAATCACTAGGTATTAGCCAAAGAATCCTATGACCATCCTTCCAAATACTCTTGTTCCTTTTTTTAAAAAAAATTTTCCACACAAATATGACATGTAGTGTATCTTTATGTGATGTTTTGGTACAGGTACATATTTTAATGTCTGAGTCATGAAAAGCATATCCATCTCTTCAAATAGGTTCTCATTCCTGACCCTGGGTAAAGAGTTTTCTACACATCCATGGTCTATCATCTGACCTACTACCACTCATTCAGAAAGTCAGCCCCTGTGCTCAGCAGCCCAATTTTTTATCAAGTCTTGAGATGAAATAGTGAATGTCTGACTCCATTTGAATGCATCTTGGAGGCTCATGGATTCTACTCGGATTTTCAGCTACAGGGAATACTTGGCATCTTCAGAAATAAGTAGTACACAGCATTCATATTTAATGCATTTATTAACTGCCTTTTCTCTTCTCTTTTAATTCACTAAGAAAATAACAAGATATTTTTACTTCCATAGATGTTCAGAGACTGTACCTCTGCAATTTGAAGTCATGGAACATTAAGTTCATTGAACTCAGTGCTTGAGTGTACTGCTTCATGTTACATCTCACACCAGGACACATTCTCCCTCCTTCTGCTGCTCAATTAAGCTTTACTAGGTACCCTTTCTAATTCTTGGAAAAGTTCTGCTTATTGAGAACTGAGAAACGAATTGCTCTTCATGAATTAAAGCATCAGTAAACCTCTACCCATTTCTAGACAAGACAGGAAACATTGTTCTCTAGTTGCTGTGGAGGTCTCCCTCTACAGAGCTCATTAAGAAGGTCTATTATCCATATTTCACATACACCTGAGGTGCAGTTATGTCAAATATTTTTGGCACCATAGCTCAGAGGGGAGGAGGCAGAATACATAAACCAAAGCTTGTGTGGACAGAAGACAGAATAAAGTGTTGCAAATGTGGGAAGCAAAATGGGTTTCTCATTCATCTTTCACTGATGGAAGGTGGTTTGCTGCTATGTGAAGGATGGGCCCACATGAATGAAGCTGTCTTCAGCTTTGAGTGCTGCATAGCCCAGTACTAGATCAGAAACACTGCAACCGCTGAATGTAAGAAGCAATCAGTTGTCCCAGATTCACCTGCTGGCCTCAGAGCCACAGACTGTGAGGCTAAACCTCCATTATCCTCTCAAATGGAACTCATACCTCTTCATCATTCATCCCCAACCCCAAACACTTTCATTGATTGAGCTCTGTTGTTTCTCCCGGTGCACAATCCAGGACACAGAGAGCCATTATCACTGGCCCTCACCATCCACATCCACCAGTTATTTCCTTCCTTTTCAGATGAATTGCCATCCATCAGCCTAGACCTTTTCCTTTTATGCTCCCTGAATACAAAGTGAGGAATAAAGGAAGTCTTAGCAAACCCTTTGTGAGCAAAGCACTTCTCTCCATCATTTCCACTTGGGCTAAAGGTCATTCCTGTTCACCTATGCCTTAGAGTACTCCCCAAATGAGTCAGAAAGCAGGTGCAACATAAAAATATGGTCTCTTCTTTAGATTGGAAGCTGGTTCAGGACTAACCTGAATCTCATTCTCATTGAAAATCACAAATTCAGCAATTTGTATATTTTTCTTTAAATCTTTTATTTTTATTGAGCTCTACATTTTCCTCTGCTCCCCTACCTGCCTCTTCCCTATCCTTCAACCCTCTCCCAAGGTCCCCATGCTCCCAAATTACTCAGGAGATCTCCTTTTCTACTTCTCATGTGGAATAGATCCATGTATGTTTCTCTTAGGGTCCTCATTGTTGTTTAGGTTCTCTGGGATTGTGATTTGTAGGCTGGTTTTCTTTGCTTTATGTTTAATAACCCCTTTGAGTGAGTACATATGATAATAGTCTTTCTGAATCTGGGTTACCTCACTCAAAATGATGTTTCTAGCTCCATCCATTTGCCTGCAAATTTCAAGACGTTGTTATTTTTCTCTGCTGTATAGTACTCCATTGTGTAAATGTACCACATTTTCCTTATCCATTCTTCAGTCAAGGGGCATTTAGGTTGTTTCCAGGTTCTGGCTAAGAAAAACAATGCTGCTATAAACACAGTCCTTGTGGCACGATTGAGCATCCTTTGGATATATACCCAAAAGTGGTATTACTGAGTCTAGAGGAAGGCTTTTTCCTAATTTTCTGAGAAATCGCCACACTGTTATCAGAAAGAGCTGTACCAGCTTGCACTCTCACCAGTAATGCAGGAATGTTTCCTTTACCCCACAACCTCTCCAGGATAAGTTGTCATCAGTGTTTTTGATCTTAGCCATTCTTACAGGTGCATTTCTCTGATGACTAAGAATGTTGAGCATTTCCTAAGTGTATTTTAGGCATTTTAGATTCCTCTGTTGAGAGTTCTCTGATTAGATCTCTACTCCCATTTTTACTGGATTATTTGTTCCTTTGATGACCAATTTCTTATTTGTATATTTTGGAGATAAGACCTCTGTCTGATGTGGGGTTGGTGAAGATCTTTTCCCATTCTGTGGGCTGTCATTTTGTCTTGTTGACCATGTCAATTGCTTTACAGAAGCTTTTCAGTTTCAAGAGGTCCCATTTATTAATTGTTTCTTTCAGTGTCTGTGCTACTGGGGTTCTATTTAGGAAGTAGTCTCCTGTGCCAATGCATTCAAGTGTACTTCCCACTTTCTCTTCTATGAGTTCAGTGTGGCTGGCTTTATGTGGAGGTCTATGATCCATTTGGACTTAGTTTTGTGCATGGTGATAGATATGAGTCTATTTTCATTCTTCTACATGTTGATATCCAGTTATGCCAGCACCATTTGTTAAATATGCTTTCTTTTTTCCATTTGATATTATTTGCTTCTTTGCCAAAAATCAGGTGTTTGAAAGTGTGTGGATTAATATCTGGGTCTTTGATTCAGTTCTATTGGTCCTCCTGTCTGATTTTATGCCAATACCAGGCTGTTTTCATTACTGTAGCTCTGTAGTAGAGCTTGAAGTCAGGGATTGTGATACCTCCAGAAGTTCCTTTATTGTACAGGATTGTTTTGGCTATCCTGGGTTTTTTGCTTTTCCATATGAAGTTAAGTACTATTCTTTCCAGGTCTGTGAAGAATTTTGCTGGGATTTTGATGAGCATTGCATTTAATCTGTAGATTGTTTTGGTAAATTTACCATTTTTACTATGTTAATTCTACCTAACCAAGAGCATGAGAGATATTTCCACTTTCTGGTATCTTCTTCAATTTCTTTCTTCAAAGATTTTAAAGTTCTTGTCATACAAGTGTTCAACTTGTTCGGTTAGAGTTACTCCAATATATTTTATGCTATATAATTTGTACACTTTTAATGAATAGCAGTCTCTCCCCTACTTGTCCACCATTGGAGCCACAAGCATGAAGTATCTGTTAATACAGTAGGTAAGAAATGACTCTCCCATAAAGACATCTCTCCTGTGACCTAGCCCCAGTTTCTTCTCAACACTCACTTTAAACTATGATTCCAAATTCCCTAGCATCATCCTTTTAAAAATGCATGTACGGAACTGTAACTGATGTCTAGCCATGACTCAT
Source organism: Dicrostonyx torquatus (assembly GCA_028555095.1). Classification (NCBI taxonomy): domain Eukaryota; kingdom Metazoa; phylum Chordata; class Mammalia; order Rodentia; family Cricetidae; genus Dicrostonyx; species Dicrostonyx torquatus. The sequence goes on from JAQHUG010000045.1 coordinate 5,650,918, forward strand.
AAGTGAGCCATGCAGTGGGGATTTTCCACTTCTTTTCACTTTCACAAATGATGTGCAAAATTGAGTGAGAGCTACATTATACTTTGCTTCATATTAAGCTTATTGGCTAAAGCTCCCACTAGATCCTTCACAAACACTTTATTTTAAAAGGACATTCCCCCCCTAGTCCATAATGGGGATGATTATTTTAAGTGTAACTGTAGTGGTTTGTATTTTCCCCAAATTAAATTTCCTATACTTAGTTCATCATTTCTTCTTCCCATCTCTCTGTAGATTCAGACTCTTGCTCAGTGCATTAGTTTTCCCTTCAGGCCTTCTGTCAATACAAAATGTAAACAATGAGTTGTATATTTATTCTGGCCATTTATAGAAGGAAAGCAGAGCTAGAAATATCTCTTATAGAGAGTTCAAAGCTGATGCTAATGTATCTGCCAATATTCTTTAAGTATATATTTAGTTGCTTATGAACCCAGGTCAGAATGCATTTCACTATCTCCAGCATTCAACCGATTAGACACTTTCTACTCTCTATAAGTACCAGTCAATCTATACTGGAGCATAGTCCATATCTTCAAGAGTCACAAAATGACACATAGTAAATGACCATTCCTATGATATATTCCACAATGCAAGTATACATGCAATTCAACACAAGCTCAAGAAAGGTCAAGAATTTGACCATAAATACGCATGAACTCTCAAGAGTGTGGTGTTTGTTCCTTTTTTCCTCTCCAATGCCAATTTGGAGGTTATGTTTCATGAATATGGATAAATGAAGAGTTTTACTACAGTCCTGATAGCAAGAGTGGTATGAACAGGAAACAGTATTCTCACTTTACCACTGAGCCATCTTCCCAGCTCCATGATTTCTTTATCAAAGGGTTAATACGTGACTTCAGGGCCACTGTGTTTGCTTCTCAGTCTTCCCTATTACCACAGAAAATCATCTCCTGTCTAGAATATTGGAAAGAGAGCCCTGGCGAAATTCCTCAGAGCATCATTTACTTTCATCCCAGTGATAACACAACATGGCTGGTATTCCAAAGTCACCTGTCACTTCAGTGCCTTGGTCAGGGGGAAAAAGGAATCCAAAATTTGGGTTTTCTTTCCAGAGATAAAGCCTTCAAAAAGACAAGTTAAGAACTAATCTGATATTAGGGAAGATATTCTAACACCAAGAATATTGGGAAGAAAAGCAGGTAAAAATGAGAAATGCTACATTCTAAATGTCCTACCACAACATTTCTAAAACTGAAAGCAAAGCTTAAATTTATAGAAATTTTCTTTTTCTTTTCTTTGATATACTTATTTACTTTGACGGTTTTTGTTTATTCTTGGAGAAAATATCAAACATACATGCATTGTATTTTAATCATATCAACTCCCTTGCCCCACTGCAACTCTTCCCAGACGCCCTCTCAACACCCCCCTCCCAACTCAATGTCCTTCTATCTCTCTTTTTTTAAAAAAGGTATCTTCTTTAGTACAATCAGTACTGTTCATATGCATAAGGATGAGGACATGCCCATTCATGGACAACCCACCATTGGCCACACCCCTAAGGAAAAATTACTCCCCTTTCCTAGTAACCATCAGCTACCAATTCCTCTGCAGCCGGGACCTCCTGAGCCCATCTCCCATCTGTGCTGGACTTTCGGCTGGCTTTGTTTTGTGTAGATAATCACAGCTGCTGTGAGTTTATAAGTGCAATAGCCAGGTCCTACCCGGAAGTTAGCACTTCACAGCTCTCCTCTCCATCCTCCAGCTCTTCTTTCTTCCTCCTCTTCTGCAATTTTTCCTGAGCCTCGAAGAAGTGGTTAATCTAGACCTCTCAGCAATGATGGAGCACCCAAAGTCACTCATTCCTGGGACTTTGACTACTTGGGAGTTTCTGCACTAAACACTGGTCACTACAAAATAGAGGTTCTCTGACCCTGAGATCATATATAAAATATTATAGAAGGTAAAACTTAGAGGTATTATATAGTATATTGCTATTGTGTTGTTTGTTTCATGTTTATCCTCTTTGGTATCGAGTCTGTGAGCATTTCCTACTCATATTTCCCGATAGAAAAATGTCCCAACAAATTCACAAATTATTCCAATAATTGAATTATTCATATTTTATTATATTTTATATATTATGTTGTGTGTGTGTATGTGTCTGTGTGGGTGTGTGCATGCACACATACATACCATAGCATTCATATGGAGGTCATAGAACAACTTGAGAGAATCAGTTCTGTCCTTCCACATATGGGTCCTGTGTATTGAACTCAGGTTGTCAGGCTCAGCAAAAATACCTTTACCCACTACACCATTTCCCCAACCCACTTCTTGGTTCATGTAAAGCTGCCACTCCTCCTTAAGCAGGTTGTTCTAGTGATGATATGAAACAAGAATATGGAAAAGAAAGTCTGTGGATCATGTTTTAAAAGTTTGGGGTCAGTGTATCTCTAAAAATAAGACTAAAGAGGCACTTTGTTGTATGAGTCTATAGTTTGGGGACAAGGTGTTCATTGTGAAGACAAATTATTAACAACTAGCTTTCCTTAAATTTGAGGGCTGAGTTCACAGTCAATGTATTATTACCCACCTGACTTATAAGCTAATTTCTTAGAAGAATTTAGAAAATGTATGAGGGTTAGCTTTACAAGCTCAAGTCAACAATAGGATAACACAGCAACTATAAGGGTTCAATTCACTGAATTTAGGAATGGTGCATCAACTTAGAGATGCTCATAGAGTAAGAACAGCTACCACTTTGCCACAACCATACTCAACAACCACCTCTATTGCATTCATCATATCAGTTTTTTAATGTTTTATGATTCATGATATAACCATGGATGCCAGAAAATGAGACAACACTGAACATCAAAATAGCTGAAAGCTGTTGTTCATCCACAATGTACTGGGTACTAAATAAATTTATTATAAAAATTGTCTCAATTAATCTTCACAGAATTTCTCTAAGATAGGAATATGATTATCTGCAATTAACAGAGACTGATTAATTCACCCTAAGTCTATTTGTTCACTAAATATTTTTTCTTTACTCAAGTAATTCACTCAAATATATTCAGGAAGCAACAGAACAGGAAAGTCATAACAATGTATGTGTAGACACAGACACCAAACAGCAAACCACATTTAGATTGTTGTAAATCAGGGTATTACATAAAAATAGGGCATGAAACTCATTTCTAGTCTTTGTAAAATGAAAATTAGACAGTGTTAGAGATGGTCAAGCATGTAATTTCAAATTCTGTGGACTCCCAGATGAACAATACTATAGTGAATTGAAAAGAAAGAAAAATGTTTTTGTAATGACATTGTGAAATACAATTATAATTTAATAGGATGAGATGCCAGTAATAAAATACCACAGACCACATAGCAAACATTACACATTAACATTATATATTGAATAATACAGTAAACTATATTACAAAGTTCAACTGTGGTATATCATATGCAAGTCTCACTTCAACAGTAGACAGGCCACACAAAGCTATAAGCTAAACTGCATCTTCACTATCATATCTCAATGTAAGTGTTACATACATGTATGCAATAAATGCACACATGTCATGCATGGCTTAAACATGCTTCATTTACACATGAGGAGAAATAGACATGAGCAAATGTAAAGTCACCCTTTCAAGCAAATGACATATTTAGTGAGCAGTAAATAGACATACATAAAAAGACAAACTGAAAACCCTATAGCCATAGCAGAGGTGCAACAGGGTTCGTCTGGTAGCAAACTGGCTCAGCCAGCTGACAAATGCCTCCACTTTTCAGCCTGCTCTCTCTCTTTCTCGGCAACATTTCAACTTTACCTCAACAAGTAATCATGAACCTGAGAAAGCTGTGCATCCGATTGCCTTCGAGAGTGTGTAGGGTTTTTTCCCTCTGCATTAACTTCAGTTCAAAGGATATGTTTTTCAAGTAGAAATGTGATTCCTGACAAAAGCAGTGCACAAGTAAATGAAAATGACTTTGAATAGCATGTGAGTGGCATCAAAGAAAGGTTTCTAAATTGTGAGGAAGAGACTGGGAAGACTTGTTCTTTGAATACCTCTTCCTAGAGAACTCTCTTAGCTCTTACAGCCAAGCTTGTGTATTGCTTTCTCCATTACCAAACTATTTGTTCTGTGCTTTCAATGGCCTGTGTATACATCTGTCTAATAATACTCACTACGTTGTATGTGTGGCCTGGATTACTCATAGCAGGCCTCTGGATTCGGTGACTATATGGTGAGACAGAACACACACACAGCAAGCACCGTTCTGTCAGGACTCAGGACATAAAGGCATTGAGGAATCCATCAAATTTTAACAGCAGAACTTTGAGAAATATAGTACATTTACAGAAACCCTGTGTGCTCTCTGAAGACAAAAGGAGATCCAGCACTCATATATTAGACATGCCAAGTTCCAAAACAATCTTTTCTTAAGTCTCTTGAACTTCACACTTTGCACACAGTAGCTCCTCAAACTCCATAAGTGTGTGCTAAATGAACATCTGGACATGAAAGTTCAGGACTATGAGGCACAAAATCTTTCCTGCCTCTTTGTTTAGGGAAAGATTGACAATTAACATGCTTTGCACTATTGTTCAATAGTTAGTAATGCTTTCTTAAAGGTTTACAAGACAAGATACTATTGAAAAATCACACATCATTCCCCAGAGACAAACTGAAACTTTAGATACATTATTGAGAGATAAGGCTCTCTAATTCTCTTCCAATAATAGTTATTGGTCTCAACAAAAAAATACGTTAATAGGATTTGATCTATTAAATCTTAACCAAAAACTGTAGGCTATGGAGTAATTTGGATAGATGTGATCCACAGACAATATATCACTATACTGTCCCTTGAAGTAAATGACCAAGACACAGCCTGGGTTATTACTCAGGCAGTAGGAAATAGTAAAATTGATAGATTTCTTTATGTTAGGTGATAAGAATGATGACAAGCAAGTTCAAGTGACTAGTGAATTTATGGGCCTCCTTTAAAGAATTAGAAATTAAAGCAGGACAGTGAAATGATACCTGATGTGGGGTGTTCTTCTGTATATATGTTGCTCTTATTGGTTAATGAATAAAGTTGTTTTGGTCTATGATAGGTCAGAATATAACCAGACTGGAAGAGTTATAGAAAGAGAGTAGGCAGAGTTAAGGAGATGTTGTATGGTTGCTGAAGGAGAAAGATTCCAGAACAGAGCCTTACCTGGTAAGCCACAGCCTCATGACAATATACAGATTAATAGAAATAGATTAATTTAAGATGTAAGAGCTAGTTAGAAATGTACCTAAGCTATTGGCCAAACTGTGTTGTAATTAATATCACATTAATATTAATGACATTACTTATTAGTTAATAATGTGTGGTTATTCAGGTCTGGGTGGCAGAGAAACGCAAGAGTAGCCTCTGTTTACAAAATTGCACCCACAGTCTGAGGAATGGATCTACATAAGACCTAAAAATACTTAAGAAAAAAAAAAAGAATGCTTCTAGACCCACAAAAATGGGAGCCAAGCACAGCTTCTTGGTAGCTGTAATTTTTTTTCCAGAGAGGCTCTGTTTGCTGACTGCAAGCAGAGACATGGCTTCTTTAAGAGACAGTTTCCTGGTTTGCACTGGTACAAACAACTCTGGCTCTTTTGGAAGATCAGGATATGGAGCACTTAAATGGGGTTTGTGAGGAGAGTACTACAAATTGCTTAATGACGACATAGGCCTGCTATATCCCCAGAGCTGGGGAAATGAATATGGCTCACAGAGGTGGTGAACATACCTCTGCCCTGTTGGACTGTGCATAGTCAAAAGGCAAAGCAATGTTAGTCCTAGCCATGCTGCTTAGCATTTTAAGAAGTGCTCTTGGTCAGGAAATGATTACAGATACACAATAAAAAAGATTTCTAAATAGGTCACAGTGTTGAATAAATGTACATGGGCTTAAGAAAGAGAGAAGAAAGAGTACAGACAGTCATAGATTAAAGGAGTAAAGATAATAAAATAAACATTAAAAAGTAATAGAGTAAAAAAGCCATGTAAAGAGGGAATATATACAAAGAGAATGAGTTATGCATATTATTTTATTATCTTTGAATTTTTTGACTGTGGAGAGACATTTAATTTGGGGGCTGCTATGCTAGATATATATTTATATACATATAAAAGGTATCTTGACTTCAAAATTTGAGTCTAAGGATATGGTACTTTGGAAAAGAGTTTTGTTTCCACAGAGGATGAGAACTTGTGGAATAGTTTCAGGCTAATGTGGTTTGATGGAACAAGACCCTCCCCCTGAAAGTTCTCCATGAACCCTAAAAATACAACACCCAAGAAATAGCAGGAAGCAGCTTGGAAAAAACAAAGCTCAAATTCCAAAAATGATTGTTTATAAATGTTTGTTTTCTTTTAAAGGGGTTTATTTTAAGTGATTAATGGTCATAGTCAATTTATAAAAAAATATGGCGGATATGATATAGAAATGAATACTTTACATTGGTATGGACTTTGGTCTATTGATATAATTCAAGGTCAATTTTGCTACATCATGTATATGCATTTCTGATCTTGTTTAAGGTATTGTGTTTGTGCAGTTCATTCAAAAATATAATGTACAATTAAAAATTAGAGATTAATAGGTAGTCATCTATAATAGTGAAACTTTTGGTAATGTTAGGTTTTCTAGATATATAGAGATATATTTTAGTTGGATAGATATTCTTCAAATCTTTCAAAGCCCTACAGAATATGACATTTAAAATGTTTTAAGAACAGACTTTTCATGACAAGAAGATACATCTCCTGACAACACCAATCTACTTCAAGAGGATGATGGGAATTGAAGAGGCTCCATACAGAGTTTGCAATTCATTTGGGCAAAAAAAACTACTCTTGCCTGCACAGCTTGATGGTATGCTGTATAAAGTAGACATGCAGGACCTACAGATAAATAACTGCTGAATTTTCCTAATGAAGGTGAGAATCCCTTCAGGGTTCCTGCTTCATGAAAGAGTCTGTTAGACATTCTGTAGGACACAAGAGAAAGTAACTGATGAACTTTGCCATTACAAGGCAAAACAGATTTTCAAAGTTCCTGCTTCATGGAAAAGTCTGCCAGATAATATGGGCCTGTAGGCTGAAGATGAATGCTCCAACATTACAGAAGAACTTTGGGTGACTGTCCAGGCAGCAAAATATCTCTGTCAATTTTAGAACTTTAGAAGTTGCTTATAATGTACTTCCTGTTTACATAGGCTATGTTATATCTTTCTAGGGTCTTTGAAGAGTTGGAAAAGGTAGTTATAGTTTTCCTTAGTTATGATAAAAGATAAATTAGATATGAAACTTTCCAGATACAAATAGACTAAATATTATAAGTGTAATTCTTTCTTGATATTTGTTTTGTTATATGTAATTTTATTATGTTAAAGTTAAAACCTTACTTTTTACTTCTACAGAAAAGGGGAGATGATGTGGAATGTCCTTCTGTATATGTGTTGCTCTTTCTGGTTAACAAACAAAGCTGCTTTGGCCTATGGCAAGTTAGAATATAGCAAGGCTGGAAGAGATATATAGAGAAAGTAGGCAGAGTCAAGGAGGTGCCATGTAGCTGCCGAAGGAGAAAGACACCAGAACAGAACAAAGCCACAACCTCATGCTAATACATAGATTAATAAAAATTGGTTAATTTAAGATATTAGAGCTAGCTAGAAATATACCTAAGCTATTGGCCAAACAGTATTGTAATTAATACAGCCTATGTGATTATTTGGGTCTGGTTGGCCAGGAAATGTAAGAGCAGTCTCCATTTACAGATACCAGAGGAACAAAGATTTAAGAAGGTGCCACTGGGACAAAAGTATTAAGGAAGAGACAAATAACCTAGAGTTATTTCCCCTGAAGGTTCCTACTGTCCATAATTTCAGAAAATCTTGGAGCTGTATTTATGAGAATTCATGCTAAACATTCTCAGTGATTTCTTTTCTTCTTATTGTTAGCTTTTTGCCAGTTTCATACACATATATAATGCATCTTTGTTCTTCTCTTCCTCCTTCCCTCTCTCATCTCCTCCCACCCCAACCAGTTGTCCCCTCCACTACCTGTCCCTTTCCCAGAATCATGACCTCTGGCTTTGTTGCATGAGCTACTTGATTCAATCAGGATCATTTGCATGGTTCTTTCCCTTCAGTCATTAAATAGATTCACAGGGTGGAAATAACCTACAATATTCCAGGAATTATGCTATATGCCATAATTTTTATTGTTTTCCCAAGAAGGATGTTATGCACAAGTGCTGACTTCTCTTTTGTTTGCAAAAGTATGTTTTCTTATCTACAAATTACCTTTATTTGTGATTTTCCCAAAAGCTGTAAAAAGGAACCTAAATTACCCCCAGAGTCATCCATTCCATTCTAAACAGAGCTACTGAAAAGTAAACATCTAACATGTTAGAAGCATTTTAAGCTCTCTCTCTCTCTCTGTCTCTCTCTCTCTCTCTCTGTGTGTGTGTGTGTGTGTGTGTGTGTGCGTGTGCGTGTGTTATATGTGTTTGCCCATGTGCACATAAAGAGGTCATATTAGAGTCTCATGTTCCTTCTTCTATGTTCTATGCCTTATTATCTTGAGAAGTGTCTCTCACTGTTCTGGGAACTTGCCATTTGTGCTAGGAAGGATGGTCAGCAAGCTCCAGGATCCATTTATATCTGCTCCTCAATGCTAGGTTATAGACACACATGGTCATGCCAAACTTTTTACATGGGTGCCCAGGACTCAAACTCGGGCCCTCATACTTGTATCTACTAAGCTGCCTTCCCAGCCTCATACTTTGAACTGTTAAAAAGCCACTATTTAATTTGGTCCCTTTTATAGCCCAAGTGCAAGGATGAATGTGTTCACCATGTGAGCGGTAATGAGACATATTTGAGAGGTTATGTATGAGGGAGATTTTGAACTCTGAAGGCTGTGATATATTGGGGTGAGTGACAGCCATTCTCTTCCTCACAGGGCAAAGGGCCACCCTATACTAGCCTGACGTCCCTCTCTGCTCCTCATTGGACTGTTGCTATGTATATGTTTCAGTTGTTTCAATCTTTATAGTGTCAGACTTAGTTAATCTGATTTTTTCCATCCCTGCATATGTCATGGAGACCTTACTGATGGTGTTAGACATAAGGAAATGCTATTATTTTAAAGCCAAAAATCCAGATGGAAGCTTTCGAATGTTAATTGACCTATGAGTATCAACATCCAAGAATAACCAATTGAGAATATTCAAAAGATCATTCCCAAAATAGGAACAAACCTTGACTCATTCAGGTTACTCTGCTTAACCCTAACTAGAAGAGTGTTAGAAGGTGCAGAGAAACTAGGCTGTAAGATATGTAGTAACACACAACAGAGACTTAATCTGTGTCTAGCTCAAAAGGCCAGCGAGAACCAGGCACTTTGCCTAAGTGTCTAAAAAGCATGGTTAGCCCTTGAGAAAGCCTACAGAGTCTAGAAAAGCCCAGTTTCTGGAGAAAGATCCTGGTATCAGCAAGGCTCAGAGAGTCAGAGATCATTACTGACACAACTACTGGTTGAGCCTTTGTGGCTCTGTTCTCCATTTTCCATCTTCATGTTTCTGTCTTGCCTTCTGCTAAATAAAATAAACATTGGGGCTCTGCAATTGCACAGTTTAAATTCTGTGGTTCCTTTAGCTTCTTGGTATAATCTCAGAAAGAAGTCACTGAGAGGGTGGCTAGCAAATCATGGTTAATATGAAAACAGACGGAAGACACTTGGGATAGAAGATTTAAGCAGGGAGTGGCAAATACCCCTCCCTTATTACTCCAAATAAAAAAGAATAATAATTTTTTCCCTACATGATTCTCATTTTTTCCCAAACCAAGAAAATGAATGAAATAAAAACCAAATTGTTCAGCACAAAACTTAATGAAACATCCAAACTAAAAATCCAGAAGATCATTATGTTTGTTTACTTGGAACCAGACAAGCCTTTCTTTAAAGTTTAATTACCAAAGAATCAGACAACTTCTTCTACATATTGACTTCCTAAGTTAACATGGCATTTGTTTTGCAACAGTTTCAACTCAATTTATTTTCTATTCTTTTCTTTTCTCTCCCAGTGCCACCTGGTGACTTATCACACAATTTGAAAAATCCATACATTTCCTAAACAAGTTCAGAAAACTGGTTGGAGACTCCTGGTCACCTCTGGGTCAAGTGTGTCTTGCCTCGGAGAATTACTAATGGCATCTGGAGAAAGAGAGAAGAATAAGTAATAACTTAACAATTGATTTAGGACTGGGGAGGGAAAAGAGACAGTCAAACTAGTGTTATCAGAAACTGGAGGTGTAACTCAAGTAGGCAGGGGTATATACAGCTGAAAGAATTCCTGGGATCCTGTATAGGTAGCACACTCACCTTATTTCAGGACAGGAGATGACTTCTAGGTAGAGGTGGATGAAGTTCATGCCATATCTCCTGACTCATAAGATCGACCCAGCTACAAGTGTTGAACACTAGCCTCAATGCCAATTTTACTCCCAATCTGCTTAACTAACTCCTAAGTATATAAAAATAAGTTCTTCTGGACATGAGTCTGCAAAGCTTATATGATCGATTCCAAGTGCCTCCATCCCACGTCCTAACCTCACCAATAATGATTTACCATCTTTGACCCTGAGTTTCCACCAAAAGTCTGTAAACCATATCCGTCAGTCTGCATTTGCTTATCTGAGTTTAGAGTCAAGTAGTCAAATTCTCCACTTGTAGGATCAACCTTCTCTCTCTCCCTCTCCCTCTCCCTCTCCCTCTCCCTCTCCCTCTCCCTCTCCCCCCCCCTCTCTCTCTCTCTCTCTCTCTCACACACACACACACACTCACACACACACCGAGAATACATCTTAAATAATAAGTTAACGGTCATCAGTTTTACCTTGGTGACTGATATTCCTTGCTTATCAACAGAAACAAAACTGCACTGTGTTCATTTTCTAAACAGATCATTAAATTAATTTGAAGAGGGCATGGACCCGATGATGGCATTCTGTGTATGAAAGAGTGTGTGTGTGTATGGGTTACTGGGCAAGGCAAATGAATACTGAACAGAATATTCCTTCCTTTCAGGAAGAGCCTGCTTTGGTGAGTTGTTAGTGCCTTCCTCACTGCTGTAGTCTTTTAACCAAGGGCAAGTGTCACCTTGGCACAATGGGGCCTCCAAACCTTGCCGGTTTCCCCTGAAAACAGGATTCCTCTAACCGATAATCATCTGTATCTTCCTCTTGTGCTGCTAGGGCTTCCTTCAGCTGCATTGAAGTCTGAGAGTCTTCTAGAATGATCTTCCCTCCTACCCCACTTCATTCACAAGTGTCAGATCTTTGCCACAGGGTGCAGACTTTCTCTACTTGCTCCTTCTCCATCTTTTCTTTCTCTTTTCAGAGGGAAAAAAATCTTCTGAATTTTGTTTTCTTTTTGCATGCCCTTCCAACAGGTCCCAAGCTACCATCCCAGAAGATGGCCCTCTTGCATGAAGAGAAAACTCAAAAGACTATCAGAGAGCTGACTCAGTTACTCAATGCCCCTTGAAATGATTGTGACTTAGATGAGCACAACCCATGCCATGATTCATAGGTGCCAAACTGGCCCCTTCTCAGATACAAGCCATGCTCCAGTCTCCAATATGGAGCCACTCAAATTACTACCCATTAATATTTATTTCTAAACATTCTAAGGCTCTCATATTCTCTCAAAATGAATCAATAAAACAGACAAACAAAAATTAACATTCATTACTTCCATTTGCTATCAAATTCCCAAATCTGTCTGCCAGTCAAATGGCTGTGCCTATGCTGCCATTCAGGTGTCAGTTCAAATATGGCCTCATAAAACCTTCCAGATAGTCAATCATATCACATCCATCTGTCTCATGACCCTTCCTACTTTTTCAGAGAACTTACAGCTATCTAAAATTTTTCAGCAATCTGTTTATATGATTGCTGGTTATATCCTGCTTCAGAAAGTACATAGGATAAAGACAGCAACTGCCCTGTTCAAGCCTGTGTCCGCAGACTCTGCCACTATGCTGGGCATGAATTTGGTTAAATTTGAGAAACGGCCCCAGTTTCCGTGGAGCAATAAGCTATGTGGGTGGGTAAAAATTTGAGAAAGTAATTTCAGAATCTTTACAATCTCCTTTGGTAATCAGAATTCCAACTCTGAAAACTATGTTTTCCCCCTCTTCCTCCTTGCCCTTCACATTATTTCATCTGCTGAGGAAAAGGCGGGGTTTAAACAACACTGCCACTTTCACCCCAGAGGAAATTGCTTTGGGGGCTAATCTAAGCTTGCAGCCTACAAGAATTTTGTGATTATTTATCTTTGCTCGTAACCTATTTTTAAACAATCTTTCAAATTTACATTTTTATAAATTACATGTGCATTCAACAATACAAATATGCATTTAAACAAATTAAATTAATAATAAATAAATAAAATGTGGGAAGATGAAATAACAAAGAGAAAAACAATCCTGTTGCTTCAATTCTTTTCAATTGACTTTGAGTATTCCCCTGGAATGTGTGTGGCATATTTTGAACCCTGAAATACAAAGCAATCTTTTCTTAGAAGCAGGAGGTTAGAAGTGGAATAGAAACTTAAGCAGAAGAGAAGCATGGGAGAATTTGAGGGCATGTTAGGATATTTCTGAACATCCTGTTTGTGGTAGTAATAACAAGAATCTAACAAAGTACTAATTTCATAGGACTGTACATCAAAACAATAATTATTGCCATATATAATTTTTACACTATTTAAGACACAAACGGGGGGAGGGGAATCTAACGGATAGTTATATCCTTGACTGCTTAAAATCAAAACAAAACAACAATAAAACAAAACTTTAAAACCTCATCCTAGCTCTGCTTCTTGTAAGATCAGAATTTCATGAAAGAAAATAAACACCTTTGTAACTACCTCTTATTGACCCTTGAACTACACAGCCAAGTGTGGCAAGTGGCTGCATACCATCACTCTCCACTCTCCATCTTTCTAAAACATGACCTTCACCTGGCCACCTGCTCATCAAGGGGTGAAGGTCCCCTTCCCTTGGAGCCTATCTAGTCTTAATGACTTGCTTATACATGAAAGCATGCATGATGAACACATAGGCCATGTCAGAAAAGATCATGGAGCTTTTAATCAAGTCTTATCATATATTTTCTCTCAGAACCCTGCTCCAATGCTAAAAAAAAAAAAACAAAAAAAACCCAAGTCACATTGAGAGGGCACACTCTATCCAGCTGACAGTCCTCAATGTGACCATCTTTGAGTTAAATGGGAACTGCAGTAAAGTCTTCTTCCAGCTGCTTAAGTTAGTCCCAAATTCTGAATGTCCACGCAGTGTCACCACAAGTCAGAATCAGTGCGCTCTGTATATTTCTGATCCATAGACAAGAACATCTTCCTGCTGACTCAGAGACAGATTTGACAGAGAGCTCCAAATCATCATCCACTCCACCCTGCTTTGTCAATCACACTAATTTTGTTTACCTCTGATGAAAATACCAAACCTCCTAGGCTCTCATGGATGAACTAAGGCCAAGCAACAGAATCTTGACCAATGAGGAACAGAGATTGCTGGTTGAAACTTCCAAAGATAAAAAGTAATGTAAAGTCAAGCTCTTCCGGAGGAGCTGGCTTTTTGAATGTTTGTCTTTTCTCATTCTTCCTGCCTAGCATGTAGTTTTTCTGTCTAGAAATACAGGAATCCCTTACCCTCAGGAGATCAAAAGTCAGACTCAAGCCTGGTGTGAATCGATTTTGGAAACGTGCAGATTCATGAGGACCCTGTGAGGCCACCATACCAGACTGCCCTGCGCACATCTCGCTTGCCATTCTCTAGAAAAGGCTTGGGTTCTGGAGATGGAGCTCAGGCTGGCAGTCTTGCACAGCAATCTCTTCCCACAGGGCTGTCTCACCAGCCCAAAGCAATTTTTAATTAGAACTTTCTGTGCATGTGTCCAAACATAACTGGTACCAAAAGGTGGCACGGCAAGCAACAGAACCTAAGCTTTGGCTTCAATGAGGTTGACTGAGCGGTACTGGCTTTGCGTTAAGTAGGTTTGGGATAATGAAAACGGGAACAATATTCCAATTGAAGGGGTTTGACAAGCCAAAGATATACATAATCAGAAGAGTGTGCCACTCTTAAAGCAGAAGGACAATCATGTGAGGCAGGAAGTGCTCTTGGCTTTTATTTTAGTGCTGGCAGGTGATGACTGACTCTTCCCCCTCTTACTGGAGTTGGATCTCACAGTCTTTTGCAATTGGTTGGTTGGTTTTAAAAGATCTGGCATGAAAGAAATGAAATAAAGGAGAAGCATGTCAACCAATCCAGAACTTTAAGTTCTTGAAATGCATGGGAGTATAGTCGGGGCTTTATATAAATAAAAGCTTTACATAAATAGAAGGTGGTTGTCGTTATGTTGGAAAGCGGTAAAATATTTGCACAAAGGTTTTAAAGGGAGTGGGGCATAAAAATATTTGCATAAAAGTCTTATAAGGTGGGTGAGACAAAAATATTTGAATTTCTTTTCTGAAACAAAAGTTTTATAGTGTCTGACAGCAAAAAATTAATATTTAATATTTTTCTCACAACAGGACCTCTATAAGTCTCCATGTCTGATTTCATATCCTTTTATTAAACTTTTAAATAATATGCTTAAATTTATATTACATAAGTAAATTTCAAGAAGATAATGAGCAAGCAGAGGAGATATAGGCACAATATATGTATCTGTGGTTCATTGCCACAAGTTCACATATGATGAGATCAGTGGCCCCCAAGCAGAGGATTCTATGTGCCCCTAATGCATGAACATTCAGGGTGGTGTATGAGAAACACAAGGCAAATCTCTGTATCTAAAACTGAAGAAGCTGGAAGAGATTGCGAAGCAATCTAACAGACCCAAGCATTCACCACAAATGCACAAAACAGACTCAGCTAATCACTGGGGGAAGAAAGGATTAATCAAGAAACCCTACCAGATCCTTTATTTAGTCACCTTACTTTCCTGTAATAGCTAACCACTTACGTAGAATATGGTGAGACAAAATGCTATGAACCCAAATGTGCCCCTTCAAAATTCATACATTGAAGTCATAGTTGCCAGCACGGCTTGGTCTAGAGACAAGATTTTAGGAGATAATTAAATTCAAATTAGGGTAGAAGTGATGGTATAGCCCACGGGGCTGATTCTGGAGATCTTCATGACTTTGAGGAAGCCTGGGGATATGAGTTCAAGGCCAGCATGGAGACACAGTAAAATCCTATTTGAGGAAAATAATTAACTGTGGTCATAAGAGTAGACAGAAATTGAAGAGTGAGGATTTTATAAAGTGAGAGAGAAAGAGAGAGAGGCTGGGAGAGAGTGTCTCTTAGTTTCTCTCCTCACAAGCAACTACATAGGTAGCCACGCTGGAGGTACAAAGATAGTGATAAGTATTTTTGAAATCATCAGTTGTGGGTTTCTCCATCAATGTTATAAGACAAATCTAGCTAAATTTAAAAAAAAAAACAGGTTTAATAAACAAAGCAAAGCAACTCCTGGGTGACTGTTGGGAGAGGCAGGATAGAAATCACATGACAGGTCTAGGGACTGGGTCTTAAATACCATGCAGGCATGGTCCTGAGGACCTCAGGTGGAGGAACCGCCACTTGGCAAGCTTTTTGAAGGCAGGGTCTGGTGAAACAGAGGTGGGACCTAAACAGAGGACCTAAAAGAGGGTGGGAGACAGAGAGCTTCCACTAAGGGGGCCCTCGCCAGAAAGCAAGCATACTTGCACTCTGATCACAGACATAATCCCAGTCCTGGGAGAAAATAAATTTCTACTGGTTAAGTTTCTGAGTTTGGTATTTTGTGACATCAGTCTGAGACAACTGACATACACATAAAGGAAATGCAGGTGTCCAAAGCCCCTCTTCCTGCCTGCCCTTCCTCGCCCATCAGTAAGTCCTAAGGAAGTGCTGGTAGACAAAGGACTAAGATTTAAATTGCTATTGTGCTACTTTTACCCCATTCCAGTGGAAATAATACACAAAATCAGGTACAAGCAATCAAAGACAAACTGCGAATTTCCATAATCCCACAAAACAAGTGTCCCCATAGTTAACATAAAGCAAGGATTGCATGCATCAAAAGAAAAATTAAGGAAGAACATAAAAGCCTTGCATGTAGCACTTACAAAAGTGCTTCTTCTTGATTTCTGAACTATAAAGTCTTGCACATTATGATATAAACAGAGCTGAAGAGAGGCTTATGGGGCTGTGAGAGGTAGGGAGCTGATTTTGATGGCTAGACAGTCAAGGATTCTGTTACAACATAAAGTTAAGACCAACTTCCGATTATTACACTCTGCAGTGTATTAAACCTGAAAATCATGAGAAGAAAAGATTAAATCCAATTAGGGCAAACTATATTTTGGGAGACTCCCAAGCCTGACCAGTTGGCTGTCTCACCCTAAGTCAGGACTTGAGAAAGCTGCCCCTGCTGGCATCTTGAGGCCTCCTTACAGGATAGATAAGGTATCACCAGGGGAGAGAGAGCTGGCTATTGTACATTGGTGTAGGAGGGTCCTTCTGTATTTCTGTTGTTTTCACTGGTTGAATAAAGAAACTGCTTTGGCTTTTTGATAGGGCAGCAGCCCTTAGGTGGGCAGAGTAGACAGAACAGAATTCTGGGATAGGGAAGGCTCAGAGAGAACTGCCATGAAGCTGCCAGGGTCAGACATGCTGAATGATTCTCGGTAAGACCACTACCTTGTGGTGACACACAGACTATTAGAAATGGGCTGAATCAAATGTAAGAGTTAGCTAACAAGAGGCAATGATAATGGGCCAGGCAATATTTAAATGAATCCAGTTTGTGTGTAATTATTCCAGGTATAAGCTAGCCAGGGCCAAAAGCAAGCCCGCGGCTGGGAGCCAGGAGCCAGGGAACATGGCCCACTCCTCTTAGGTGCTGGGAACACAACCCACACCTCTTCATTTACTACAGTACATTATTAGAGAAATACAATAAAAGGGTAGGAACAAGAGTAAAGATAAGCATCATGGGAATGGGTGCGAGTTTAGTGTAGGCTGAAAACCATGTTTTATAGTTTACATCAGATCGAAGAAACAGGAACTTATTCTTAATTATGAATAGAAACCTTAATTTGCAAGAACTTAACACAGGACAAACAGGAATTAATTCTACAAACAGAAACCTTAACCTGCATAGGACAAACATGAACTTGTTCTTAACTGTCTTAACTGCAACTAGAACCCTTAACTTGCTAGGTGTATTTTTCTTGTTTTGGTCTCCCACTAACTTGCAAAGTACATTGTTCCAGTTTTGATCTCCCATTTCCCCTTTGAGCTGTATCCTTAGTCAAATCCTTGCCTCTGTTGTTGGCATCTGGTTATACTGGGAACTAATAACCATCAACTAATGGCACACAGATGGGAATTTATGTATCTAATTAAGGCATTAATGATACAAGGGCCAACAGTAATTAGCAGAAACAGAAGGGTCAAAGGTCCTGTGATGGCTGACATCAGTTACTGTCTAGGAGGAGCCCAAAAATGAGAATGAGCACTAGTCATTTATTTCATATCAGATCCCTCTTTTTTTGCAATGTTTCTTTGAGTACATTCAGATTAACTCTAATGACTCCTTAGTGATTTATATACAGAAACAACAGTGTTCTCTTAAAACCGTAAAATATAACCTTGTTCTACATAGAGCAGGTCCAGTGCCATGTCATATTGTAGAATTACTTCAGCTAATGAGTCTATCTGCTGATATATCTAGAAATATTTGGTTTTAACAGGTACCTTTCCTAGTATTCCAATAGGCACTATATGTAGCCATTTTGTCCCCTGTGCCAGGAAGATACTTTTGACCTAATAATCCAGACTGTTGAGGACAAGGGGCAACATACACTCTTCTGTAACTACTTCCTCAGAAACCAGGACATCTCTGTCATAGCCCAGGAAGGCTGGAATGCTAGAATGCTAGTCAAAGGCTGGGAGGGGATTCGGGAAATGGGACATTCATCAGAAGCATCTGGTTAGCTGACCCAGCTGAGGAGATAGGAAGCAATCACATCGGCTGGACTGTCTCATATCAATTTTAAGCAAGTCAGAGCTCACTGCCCTTTTGAGCAGTTGTAGTCTGCAACTGATTCCTGGGTGCTGTCAATCAAATGGAAATCTGCTGTGACAGATACAGACTAGGGGCAGAAGTTAAAGCTTAGGAAATTAAAGGAAAATCTTACATTTGGAACTTTCTGGCCCATAGTCCTGGTAGTTGGCAGAAGGGAGGAGCTCCAAGACCAGGGAGGAGAAAGAGTGATCCCATCCTTGGGAATGGCTATGTGAGGAAACATAGGCTGACCTTATCTGTAGTACAGTTGACCTGGGAGAAGTGGTTCCAAATCTTGTGATTCCCTCAATTCCTTGAAGCTTACGTGCATTTTTCAGTTTACAAAAAAAAAATAGGTATAATAATATTACTACTATTTATAATCTGTACTAAAGTCCACACTGTAGAACAAGCAACTAACAGGTGTCTTTAAAAAATCTTAGTATAACAATAGCATATCAGGGTGAGAAAGAAATCAAAAACGTGTTTCATTTTTCACATACCTTAAATTATTTTCATATACCCTCAAAACTCACTTAATTTTCTCATCCTCAGACCTTTTATATCTTAGAACACTTTCTTAGACCCTCAGAACTTGCAAAGATTTTAAACTTTTTTCTTTCCATTTAATCATTTATCGGAGGCATAAGTAGCTGTTACTGAGAACAGTCATTGGAAAGCAAGTTCCTTTAAATGAAGGAACAGTAAAAATTGTTTCTGAAACATGTTTTTTTTTAAATATAAATCCTGTTAGTAAGACAAACCTGTCTGCCTTTCTCAGTAGGACCCTGAGTAGCTCTAGAAAAAGCAAGGTCTGGTTTGTAAATATGAACTGAATTAACAAGGTGGCTATATCCTTAGGGGAAGGATGTAATGATCTGTCTCTTTAAGAGACAAGCCACAACCACTCCCTCCCCCATCCCCTGAGGCAAGCTGATCATCAGCTTCCAGCCTGAGTGCTCTCTCTTTTTCCCTTTTCTTCTGGGAGAGGCAGCTTCCCCACTTCTCCCCTTTCCGCTCCCCCCCCCGCTCCTGTCTCTCCCTCTCCCTCTCTCTCTCTCTCTGTCTCACTCTCTCTTTTCCATCTCTCTCTCAGAGAGGCAGCTTCTGCCTCTCCCCACATCTCTCCTTCCCCCTTCTCTCTCTCTTCTCTCTCTCTTTCTCTCTCTCTGTTCTTCTCCCCTTCTCTCTTCCGCCTCCATAACCCCCTGAATAAATATCCAACCTCACTCTGCATGCTGCGCCTATCCATGTCTCCATCCCATGCCCACCTGCCATGTATGTCGCTGCCTGGGACCAGCCACTACTAGGGGACTGGCAGCCATCTCTGCCTGGGACTGTCTGCTCTCAGGGCCCACTGCCTGCTGCCACATGGCCAGCTACCACCGCTTGGGGACCTACAGCATTTCTGCTGCTTGCTGCTGCCAAGTTGACAGAACAACAGTTAGTCTAGCCATCAATGCCTTTAGAGACCTGAGAAGGCAAAATTATAGCAGGGAATTGGTGTAGGAGGGTCCTTCTGTATTTCTGCTGTTTTCATTGGTTGAATAAAGAAACTGTCTTGGCTTTTTGATAGGGCAGCCCTTAGGTGGGTGGAGTAGACAGAACAGAGTTCTGGGAATAAAGGAAGTGTGGGAGCTGCCATGATGCTCCAGCCCTAAATGGATGCAAATTAGATTCTTCCGGTAAGTCACCACCTCGTGGTGACACACAGACTATTAGGAATGGGTTAGTTTAAGATGTAAGACTTAGCCAAGAAGAGGCTAGTGATAATGGGCCAGGCAGTAATTTAATTAATACAATTTTTTGGTTATTTTGGGCATAAGCTAGCTGGCGGCTGAGAGCCAGGCAGGAAGGAACAAAAGGGCCTGTGCTTCTCTCAGGTGCTGGGAATACAGCCGTCCCTATTACAACAGGGAATATAATCCAAATACACTGTGTATGGTTAAAATGACCAAGAATTACCCATTAGCTAGATGGTCACACCAGGCTCCTATGCTGTCAATGGCTTCATTAGAGGCAGAGGTCCCAGGGTAATGCCAGTCTTTGGCATCCAGGTCCAGGTCTGAGAGATTTTTCTAGGATTTTCCTGTAGAGGAGAAACGTGGGAAGCTAAGCTCACTTTGTCTGTGCAAAGTTGGGTATAATCAACTCTCTAGTGTCCTGTTTGTCCACAGTTTGGGCAAGGTCCTCAGGGGGAGTGAGACATAGGAGCAGTTTTGCCCACTAGTCAGCATTACTGCAAACCAGTTGGAATCTGCATGCCACAATTTTCTTTGGAGACCATGGGAGTCACCATTAAGATCTGGATTCTGTCTGTCATAGCAAGCTTTATCATTAAACAGTTTAAATATCACATTCATCTGATCTCTGACAAGTTTGAGGACCATTATCTATTCAGTCTTTCTGAGTTAAACAAAATTTGTTTGTTTTAGTTACTTGCTTTAGGCTCAACCTTGAAAACATATAGTGAAGGCTAAATAAGGCTTATTTCTGTAATTAATTACATTAGTTCATGTAACATGACTACAAGTATAGTTTTGAACACATCAAAGAATTTGATCCTTCATAAGGTGACTGACAATTAACTTGCATGTTTTAATTATCTTTAACACTTTACAATAAGCTAGTAACTTTTATAAAATTAGGATTTTACAACTTTGTCTATGTTAAGTTTTGGCCTTAAAAAGTAACAATTTCTGAATTGAAGTTCTTTGTATCAAAATAAAATTTTGAATCATGAATATAATCTGTGGGGAGACTGACAATATTATTTCCCTGGTTTTTATAAAGAGCACCATTACAGAATATTACAGTTTCTGATATAACTCAATTTACCAAAATATCTCAAGCTTAATAATGTTAGAAGGGACAAGGAGGTTAGATATTCATTGTTAGATCAATCTTTGTTAGCATGAATACTAACCTTAGGCAAAGAGAAAACTTTTGCCACACAGCTCAGGTCATTGTCTTGCTGCATCATCAGAGAGAATCATCTCCATTTCTGGTGTTTAGTGTTTGATCTTCATAGCTCTGCTCCTAACTCTTTAGCCTTTCATTTGTGTATTTTTAAGAGTAAATATTAATAAAGACATAATAATATAAAATATCTTATAACCTTAAATGTCCCATAGCCTTATAAATTTAAACATTTTAAAACTTTTCCTTAAAAAATCCTTTTTAATTTAAATTTTCTGTAAAACTCCAAAATTTCTTCTTAAAGAAGTTAAAAATCTCTCAAGTGTGTGATCCTACAATATCAGAAAAATGAAGTTCCTTTGTTTACTTCGAGAGAGAAGATACAGGGCACAACTACTGTCTGCACAAAGCAAAGCCAAGCTCCAAGAGTGCCAGTAATTCAATATCTGAGATTCATTCGCAATCATTTGTGCTTTCCCAAGTGGCCTGGATAACCTGTCTGGTTGTACCCTTGGCAGCATACACAGCCTGTCTTCCATGACCCAATCATCTTAATTTCATTGCAGCTGTGGTTTCTGGTAGCATCACATGGCACTGCTTAGGTCCCCATTGCAACTGGGCTCTCTTTAGGAACTCCAGTCCTGTCACACAGTGCCGTGTCTCGGCTGTTCTTCATGACCCCTTCATGCCTTTAAAGCCAATATCACCTGGGTGACTTTTACATTATAAAGTTTGGCTGCCAGCATGAGATGCATTCTTGTATATGAACACATGATGGTACAGCTTTAATGTCTTATTAAACAACCATTATTTTTAAATCCTATCTTTACAGGAATTATCATTTAAAAATCCTAATCAAAAATAGCTTAGAGACCTGTTGCTGCCTCTGTGGTTGTCTCACATCATATGATCACCTTTAAGCAAGATGCCAACAAAATACAAAGTCACATGACACTCACCCAACCCTTTCAAAGATGGTTGCCAGTCACGTAGCTGACTAATGATAGTAGTAAAGTCACATGTTGCTAATATCCCAAGATGGCATCATGCTACATGTTCCCTCTAAGATTACCTGTGCACACATTTTTAACTATGACCCTTGCATCGTGAGTTTTAAGTTAACTCTTTTCACAGATTTTTAACCACATCAAATAAACTTATATATCTTAAGATAAGGTTTTATAACTTAGCAAAAAGTCTTAGGCAATTAAATGAAACCAATAATCTTTTCTTGAGCTGTTCTCTTTTGCTCTCTTCTCCCAGTCACAGCGTCAGATAGCTCTCCTGACCCTAGACAGAGAGACTTTAAGAGCTTGTCTGGAAATGGAAAGGTGAGAGCCATAACCCAGTTCCAGACCAGCTTTTCAGTAAATCAGAACATCACAAAACAACTTTAATATTATCCACTTTCAAATGACATTTGAATCCCTACTAAACTGGACCCAGTAGCCAGAAATCTCAGAGATAAATTCTGAGCCCCA